>CM077161.1:178053638-178157842 GCA_039583875.1 Platanthera guangdongensis | reverse complement strand
TTTAAGATACTTTTACTTTTAAAGGCCTTCTCTTGGTGGCAGCCATAACCTTTGACGAACAAAGGTTACATTGTATGACAGCGGCGTTTTAAATCTGTTGAATTAATAATTACTATAACTAGGGTTTAGCCACCTGGTTGCTGCTGGGTTGAGGATTATCAAATTTAGGCACGAATGCAAGATTGGGAATGAGCTCAGCAAGGACTAGGAGGGGTTTGTTTGGATATTGGGAAAATAAATAATAATAATCTATGAAAAATTTAATGAAAATTAAATAATTTATGCCACTAAAATCTCATGCTTTCAACTATTATCCAAGCATTTAAATACGGTTAAAGACAATTTTGATGTATTAAAATGGCTCTTCAATAGGCAATAGCCATGCAAGCAAAATAAAACAATACTTTTATGGGCCGCTCCCTCTCAAGGGGGACCCGGTTAGGCCCTTCAGGCCGTCCCGAACCGGCCTGAATTCAAAGAGCTAATCCCATCTGAATAGGAGGGATTAATCCCTCCTATGATTAGGCGGGATTAAAAATCCCACCAGGAAGGATTTTTTCCGTAGCCCAGTGCCGCAAAATAAAACGATACTTTTATGGGCCGGGCTCAGGCTCCCTCTCAAGGGGGACCCGGTTAGGCCCTTCAGGCCATCCCGGGCCGGCCTGAATTCAAAGAGCTAATCCCATCTGAATAGGTGGGATTAATCCCGCCTATGATTAGGCAAGATTAATCCCGCCTATGATTAGGCGGGATTAAAAATCCCGCCAGGAAGGATTTTTTCCTTAGCCTAGTGCCGGGCTCAGGCTAGCCTGGCACCCGGACTTTGCCTGGCCTGGTCCGAACCGGGCACAGGAAAAAATAAGAGCCCGGTAAGGGCCCCAAGCCCGGCCCGGGCCTAGCCGGGCTTTTTCCGGGCCGGGCCAGGGCTTTCTGGGCCCGGCTCTTTCCCATGACTCCTTTTACGTGAAGATACTCATTAATGAACATTATGAAATGACATTTAATTTGATGATGGTTAAAAATTTAAAAAATCACTTATATAAGTAATTCTATAACGTCACCATATTATTATATGGTAGATATATAATAAAGTATAATATATAACATTTATATGGTTCGATTCAATTTCACCCTAAATACCATAAATAGGTGCGGTTCTCAACAGATTTTTCCTCGCACACCCAGCATAAAATGTGCAAAAATATACATGAAAAGATCACAACAACAATACTTGAGCCTTTATCCCGTTATAATGGGGTCGGCTATATGGATTTTGTCACCATTGTGCCCTATCTTTTGTCATAATCTCACTAATGTCTAAGTACATCATGTCTTGCCTTATAGTTTCATTCCAAGTCTTTATCGGTCTACCCATCCCTCATTTAACATGCCTAGTGACTAGACTCTCACAACACCTAACATGTGCCTCTAATGTGTCTCCTTTCACCCCTAATATGGAAAGATTAACAAAACTAAAATTGGAAGTTGGAAAACGCTTCCAAGCACAAACCCTCTCTCTTTCCTTTCATCCCTAATAACCAAAACCAGATCAATTATTTCTCTTTTAATTCCTTAATAATTATTACTTGATTGATAACCCATAATTTCACAGCACAATTGCGGAGAACTTCATCTGATACGAGGGCAATTTATAAGAAAGCTTATCTTAGAAAGAGAAAAGTGGGAATCAGAATGTGAGCCACGTTGTTCTTGTGATCTCACCAAGGAGCTTCGTCCACTTTATGGTCAAAAATAGTCTTTTTCCAGGCAGCGAACTAACCGTTGTTATGCAAAGCGGACCCGAAATCAGTCCCCGAACTTCATAAAGCACTCAAAATCAGTCCCTGAGCTTCATAAAGCACTCAAAATCAGTCCTGATTTTGAGTGCTTTTATGAAATTTAGAGACTGGCTTCAACTAAATGAAAGTTCAACGACTGATTTTAAAAAGCACTCGAAATTTGGGGACTTATTTTATAATTTGGGCTAAATTATATAATCCCAAAGAGATTCAGAATTCTTACTCTCAAGTATCCTAAAGATTCATGATGGATTTTAAAGGTTCCTTCAATGTGAGGGCATATACAGAGTAGAGAATGGATAGAAGATCAAATATAGCCCTAATCTATTTAAAAAAAACCCTCAAAAAATATATCTTAACAATCATTATTAGCCTGAGAGCCATTTTGTATACAAGAGATTTAATTAGCAAGAAACAGTTATAATAAGGTTGAGAATACCTCAATCAGTACTGGCTAGTTTCTCCTCATCAACCTCAAAGGCCTTCCTAGCCTGTTTAAGCTCCTCATTCATGGACAGCAGCTCAGTGCTCCTTCGCAGTTTTGGTGGATCCTGCTTTCATCAACAAGGCCACATTACAATTCTTTTTTTTTTGTGTGGTGGTGGTGGGGGGTTGGGATCATTTATTGGGACCTCCCCTTTAATCTTTCCAATTACCAACCGCCCCTGTATTTAATTTTTGAAGGATAGAGGTGAAATCCCTGTAATTATGTGAAGTTAGAGCAGGATTTCTTTGTTATTATTCCACTTTTTTTACTTAAAGAGCAGAGTAAAGTAAGAGAAAATTTTGAGAAAATTAAGAGATTTCGGCTCCATTTGGGGGACTTATTTTCACCGGTCAAGCGGTTACGACCGCATGAACTAGACCTTAATTACGGTCAGGTTCATGCGGTCGTAAATGCTTGACTGGTGAAAATAAATCACCCCAAACGGAGCCTTAGGCTCCATTTGGCATGGCGGTGGTGGTCGTGAACGCGTTGGTTATGAATTGTCGTTCGTGAATGCATGACCTCACCTAAAGAACTTCAATTACTTTTATGTTCAAAACTAGTTTCTTTTCTGGGTGGCTGTCATGATCATTGTCTTGCCAAACATGCTTTTTGTGCCGGTGCGTTTTTGTCTAAACTCATCAGAGCAAAAACGCCGTGCCAAATAAAGCCTTTAAATAAATCAAACTTCCATGAAAAGGGAATGCTCTTAACCATATAATCGTGGGTTAAAATACAAGTCCTAGTAAAAATAAATTAACAAAAAATACTAAAAATGAAATATAAATTCATTTTCTTTTCAAAATTTTACAGAAAATGTGTTTTCAATGCCGTCAGGCTTTGAGATGTGCATCAGTACTACTCTTCCATGTTTATAAAATGGAAGGTTTTAATTAAAAAAAAAGAAGAGTAAATTATACCTTTCGAATCAGATAGAGGAAGTCCTCGGTCAAAAGCTTCCCTCTCCTTGATGAAATATCTTGGGCTTTATGCACCTATAAGCACAATCCGATTAACATGTTAGATGCCGTTACAGAAATGACCATGAAAAATCATTCATTTGCGAAGTTCAAACTAAAGAAATGCATAAAGGTTTAGAAATCCAGCTGCGCCTTAAAAAGTTCAAATGGGCAGCGAGGGTCCGGGGAAGGGTCCCACCACAAAGGTGAAATGTAGGCGGCAAACATTACCCTACATTTTTTGCAAGAGGCTGCTTTCAGGACAGAAACCCGTGACCACAAGGTCATATGGCAGCACCTCAACCGGTGCGCAGAGGCTCCCCTTCCCTTTAAAAGTTCAAATATTTAGCAAAAAACAATTCTACTGATTTTCACTATCTAGTTTAGGAAAGATAATGGTTTTGATTAGTTTGGCTCCACTTTCAATTTTACATATATAGATGTAAAAAAAGATGTTATTTTATGTCATAAATTTCAGAGGAACACTTTGCATTTGAATACTTGATTCTACAGAAATATCATTTCTCATATTTGAAGTATGAAAGCCCCCTATGCACAATAATCCATAACTGTTGGAAAGAAAAACTCCATAAAAGGAGGATTGCAGAGATCTATTACTTTCATGTATAAACAACTGCCAAAGATTTTGTAGTCGAAATATTGAGCAAATCAAAGTTATTAGTTCGACTTATTAAATAATGAATTTTTTATGTAATATTTTAAGTTTTATGTATGGGTAGGAGCTTATGGTAATGTTGTGATTTTATTATCTCAACTTGGTGCCTGATCCCTCTCCCCCTGCTCTCATTCCGCTTGCACTCACGATCCCTCCAGCGCTTACGATCCCGTATCCACTCATGATACCCTTCGTCGGATCTTGTTTACGTTCCCAATCATGCTCATTATCTCGCAGTCGAGACGTTCTCGCAGATTCCGCTCCGTTCATTAGTGACCGCCGATCCAAGCATGAGGTACCAGCCCCGTTTCTTTTTTCCAGCACCATCCTTTCCAACAGCGACAGTTTCCAGCAGTGACAAGTTCCAGTGTCTATCTTCTCCGACTGGAGCTCCTGCTTGACAACGTTTTTCTCGTTGGGCTTCTTCAATGACTGGCTTCTGCAGGCCTGATTCTTGCCAGATCTATAATCTGATTCCACATCTTATTCCAATGTCGATTCTCGCCTAATCTACAACAACATTCCTTAACCTAGATCAACTTCTCCGTTTGTTTCCTCTAACCTTGAAGAATGTCAGAGTCATTTCATGGCATCCTCAACATGCTCCCCTATCCGATAATGAAGATTTAGAGCAGCAAGAAATGTTGAGGTGACTACTTAACTGTATTAATTTTTTTGGTTTCCGTCCGGGCCTCGTTTTCAATGGGAGGACTCCTCAGTCACCTCGTCCAGTGTACAAGTGCTTCAAATGAATAACCCTCAGAGGACTCATGGCCACTCTGGTTCCTTGAAGATCATTACATACCTCTGGATGAGACCAACTATCTCGAATGGTCCCGTGCCGCTCAACATGTTATTCAAAGCCATCATTTATATGACTGCATTGATGGGACAGTGGTAGAGCCACCAAGAGTGATCCCTCCTTGAAGAAGTTGGATCTAGATAACTCTCTTATTGTCTCATGGCTCATTAACTCTATGTCATCAGAGCTTTTTCAGAGCTATATGCTTATGGATTCAGCATATGAGATATGAACTCGTGTTCGTGAGACATACTCTCAGATTGACAGCTCTACTTAGGTGTATAAACTTACTCGTCAGATTCTTGAACTTCGGCAGGGGTCAATGAACGCCTCCTCTTATTTCTCGAAGTGGATTTCGTCGAGCATTTCACTCCCACATGCACTGCAAATGCTATCCAATTGCAGAAGAAAGAAGAGTGCATTAAAGTGCATGTATTCTTGTTGGGTTTGAACATTGAGTATGATACTAAGAAGAAAGTAAAGAATTACACTAAACCATGATTGCTTAATTTTCCATCAAACTTTGCAGATTCTGCTCAACAAAAAATCATAATAAACAATCTCAACTGGTGAATACAACTGCTTATTGATGGCAATCGACGACACATGCACGTTTATTCCCGCAGAAGGTGGTGATCGACGACTCATTTGGGCGATCCGAGTCTGTGGATGCGCCAGGATGGTCGTTCCGAGTCAGATTGATATATTACTTTTTATTTTTATACTGTATTAGGCACCCGATCGGCCCGAACAATGCTAGCCGTCCGATCAGGGCGCCCTAGTTTATTTACCCTATATATATTTGTGTGTGGCTGATTTTAGGGATCCGAGTTGCTTGCTGCAACCGGTCGATCTTTTCCCCTCGGTGGACTCTGAGGGCTCTCTTCATCCGTGCCTCCTGCACGCCCTCATCGACCCTGCAGCAGCCTCCCCTCTCTTCTCCGACCCCTGCAGCAACCTCCCCTCCCCTCTTCGGCCCCAGTCAGCCTTCCCTCTCCTCTCCGTGGCTCCCCCATCCTGCCTGTAACCTGCAGTCCGCCGCTAGCCCACTTCCGCCTCCTCCCTCCCGTCAGCCTCCCGCGAACCCTCCCACGACCAAACCCACTGCACCACAACCCCGGCCTGCCGCCACCTCCCACAACCCCCCCAGCCACCCCCAACCAAGCCAAACTTCCCCGCAACCCTGCCGGTTTGTTTGATTTCTCCGTCAAGTCTTGCATGTGTTACATATAGTATTAAACAGTAATAAAATTATCTCTCCGCACCTCACTTAGAATTGCATTTTAGTCGTAGACTCACGTGGCCTACCCTACATCAAAACCACATCAAATACTTGCTTCCCAGATAAATAGCTAGTATTAAAGAAATGAACTAGAATATAAAGAACTATTGTACTACTATTTGTTCATATATGTTTCGAAGGAATATATTTATCATCTATAAGTTTAATCTCATAAATAAATTTTTTTTAGTGTCTTTTACCAGATCAGTTACATATTCAACAACAATGTCCTCAAGAAGTGCGACTGATTCCGGAAGAGGCTGCAAAATGAGAAGCTTAAAAGTCAGCACACTCAAAGAATGGATATTATCAACAGAAGCATGGGATGTAAGTTAAGGGGGAGATAAATAACAATCAGCAGGCATCAATGTGTTGTTCAGATGAAAGGTTTTAGAACTCGATTTAGGCTTTAGTCCTATAACAAAATTTTAGTTTAGGTTGTTTCCACAGTTTCTTCAGCTTGGCACGTCAATCTCTATTGTGGTTTGGGTTATTTGTTAATAAAAAGTTCAAATTTATATTGATACTGGTAAATATTTGGATCAAAACCAACAAGGTTTGGATGAAAATCTTGAGGGATTCATCAAAAAAATTATCAAAACTCTACAGTCTTTCCGAAAACTTCCTAGAGAGATAACATTAACTGGTGTCATCAGTGTCAACGATGCCAAAACACAAAAATCGAACCAAAACCATAGAAATCGAATTGAAACCACCAAAACTGAAAACAATGTTCTGATGTAGTATGTACCCTAGTATGATTGTGGTAATTTATGAGAATATATGATGGATCCCATCCATCATTGCTACTTCATTGGTTACATTTTTTTTATGCCAGTCAATGTATTTATTTCTGTTTTAAACTATTCTTTTTTAAAGAATTTTATCTTCTAATACCTTTAGGATTTCTATTCCTATAAGGCTATAACATAAAACCCTACGTAATGTTAAAATGATAAGGTATATGGAGGTTGAGCAACTGAGGTTGGTGTTTGAAATACTAAGGAAGAAGAAGCTATATTGAAACATATCCAAATGTCAGTTCTTTGAGAATCAGATTATGTTCAAGGGCTATATATCATCTCTCGAGAGTGTAAACATGGCGATTTTTACTGTAGATGCTGTCTGAATTTTATGATTATTCTTGGAGCAGTTTAATGGCCTATATGATGGTATTTGGAACTGTTTGGACCAATATTTGGATGATATATATTGCATATAAGTTCTTTGAGATTGAATGTTTTTTATTCAAGGAGGGGTTGGGCAGTTCTCTGAGATTGGATGTTTTTTATTGCTCTATGGTTCTGAGTGTTGGACAGTGAATTGTGTACATGAGCAAAAAATGGGAGTTGTGGAGATGAGAATGCTTAGGTGGATGTGTGGACACACGAGACTGGATAGAATTAAGAATGAATGTATCAGTGATAAGACAAAAGTTGCACCAATTGCAGAGAAGATATGGGAAGCTCGGCTAAGATGGTTTGGACACGTACAAAGGATACCATTAGAGGCACCTGCCAGGCGTTGTGAGAGTCTAGTCACTAGGCATGTTAAACGAGGGAGGGGTAGACCAATAAAGACTTGGAATGAAACTATAAGGAAAGACATGATGTACTTAGGCATTAGTGAGATTATGAGACAAGATAGGGCACAATGTCAACAAAAGATCCATATAACCGACCCCACTATAGTGGGATAAAGGCTTGAGTGTTGTTGTTGAGGGGTTTGGGGACATTTTTGGCAACCACCTGTGTTAATTTTTGCTGTAGAAAGATTTTTATAGACTCATTGGTCTTCCTTGTGAGGCGTTTCTCCCCTGACCACACAGACTCCATCATTGGGTATCAAAGAAAGGTTTCAGACAAAAAAATAGCCCTAAAATCTTTCCAAACAATGCGCAGATCGAAGGTTAGAGTTTGTAATCTAATTATTGATGGGCCCAATTGCATGACCGTGGTTTCTACCACTGTGGCGGAAAAATTGGGACTACCTAGGCCTCTCACACACAATTTAACATGATCACGTGACTTTATTAGAGAGGTAAAGGTCTCATAGCAGATCCTAATATCCTTATCCATTGATAAGTCCTACTAAGATGACATACTATATGACATTCCCATGAAAGCATGCCACATCATTCTGGGACAACGGTGGCAATTTGATCGGATGCCATTTCGTGATGAGTTTTGAGCACCCATTTGTTTTTGTAGAGAAATGGTGCAAATCTTGTACATCCTTCTTCATTCGTAAAATACAAATATGAGCACAAATATATAGGAGAGAAGGAAGAGAAAGAATCATACACAAAGGATGTGGGACAAACAAGACTGCCAAGTGGGCTTATAGATGGGCAATACAAATGAGCTTTTACATCATTTTCCCTAATATTATCTAACACTCCCCCGCAAGCTGGAGCATACAAGTCGTAGGCACCAAGCTTGGACAAGAACTGATGGTACATTTGCCTTGGTAATGCCTTGGTGAGAGCGCCAACAACTTGCCCAGAAGCCGGAACATGCTCTAGCTCTAACTTCTTCAATTGAACCTTTTCCCGAACAAAGTGACAGTCAACTTTGATGTGTTTGGTCCGTTTATGAAACACATGATTCTTTGCAATATAGATCACAACCTGACTGTGGCAAAACAGAGTTGCTGGTGAGGATAGAGTGACTCTCAAATCACCAAGAAAACTCTCCAGCCGGGTAAGTTCAAATACAACAGCCGTCATTGCACGATACTCGGCTTCAGCAGAAGAACGAGCAACCACAGATTGCTTCTTGCTACGCCAGGTGATAAGGTTCCCTCCAAAGTAGGTACAGAAACCCGTAGTGGAACGTCGATCATCAAGAGAGCCCGCATAGTCCGCATCTGAATATGCAATAAGAGATAGAGAGGAGCATGACTTATATACAAACCCTTGTCCAGGAGATATCTTCAAATATCTGAAGATGCGTTCTACTGCCTGGAGATGAGAGATCCGAGGAGCATGCATAAACCGGCTGACCAATCCAACAATAAATGAGATATCAGGTCTTGTAACCGTCAGATATATCCGTTTTCCTGCAAGACGTCGATAGTACTCATGATTCGTAAGCAGAGAATCTCTGGCAGACCCATGAGCACATAACTTATGATTGACATCCATTAGGGATTCCACGAGTTTGTACCCTGAGTAGCCTGCATCTCGAAGGAGGTCAAGGCAGTACTTTCGTTGTGAAAGAACAAGACCATCAGGTCGTCTAACAACCTCAAGTCCAAGGAAGTATCAGAGAGTCCCGGATCTTCTGTTTGGAAAATAGAGTTTAAGTGTTGCCTGGCTTGTTGTATCCATATGGAATCATCTCCGGTAATCAAAATATCATCCACATAAACCAGAAGAATGACAGTTCCGGTGGATTGATGATGAGTGAAAAGAGAGAAGTCAGCCGAGCTCTTCTTGAATCCAACTTCGCGAACGGCCTTACAAACCAAGCTCTGGAGACTGTTTGAGACCATAAATAAGATTTTCGGAGATGACGGACACGAGACTCTCCCGTGGTCTCAAACCTGTGAGGTTGTGCATGTAGACCGTCTCGAGAAGATTGTCATTCAGAAATGCATTTTTGATATCCAACCGATGGAAGGGCCAGTTGCGATGGAAAGCTAAGGGCATCAGGACCCGAACCGAGTTTAACTTGGCGATGGGGGAGAAAGTTTCATCAAAATCAATACCTTGTTGTTGAGTGAACCCCCGGGCCACAAGACGAGATTTGAGGCAGTCAAATGTCCCGTCCGGAGCATGTTTGACTGCAAAGACCCACTTACAACTGACACAAGATTGTCCTGGCGGAAGAGGGATGAAATCCCAGGTCTGGTTGGCCCAAAGGGCTGTCATTTCCCCTTCCATAGCTGCACGCCACCCTGGGTGAAGAAGAGCCTCCTGCACTGAATTGGGTAAATAGATGGAAGATAGAGAGAGTGCAAACTTGAGGAGAGGTGGAGATAGACGATGCAGAGATACATGATTTGTCGGGGGATGACCGGTAGATGTTGATGCTGGATCGTCAGGCCGCGATATAACACTGGTAGAAGGTAGCTGTTGTAGGGCTCCGGAGGGCGGAATACGACGAGTGTATACAAGAAGAGGTGGTTTAGATGGAATTGGTGTCGGGAGTGGAGTGAGGAGGAGCGGTAGAGAAGACGTGACGGGAATGGTAGGATGAGGTATGAGAGGAGAGAGAAGAGGAGCTGAAGGTGAAATATGAAATGGTTGGTCTTCAAAAAAATGACATCGGCGGAGACTACCACTTTGTCAATGGTGGGAGAAATAACACATAACCTTTTTGATTCCGAGAGTAGCCCACAAACATACACTTGCTGGCACGAGGGACAAACTTATCTGTGGATGGACCCAGATTGTGGACGTAACAAGTACATCCAAACACACGAGGCGTGAGGGTAAATAAGGATTTGCAAGGAAACAAAAAACTGAATGGAGTGGCAAAATCGAGCATGGAGGAAGGCATGCGATTGATGAGGTGACATGCTGCGGACACAACAAAGTTCCAGTATAGGGTGGGTACCTGCAATTGAATAATGAGTGACCAAGCAACATCAAGAAGATGACGATTCTTTCGCTCGGCCACCCCATTTTGTTAAGGCGTATACAAAAACACACGATGTTTGATGTAGAATGCCAAACACAGTGCACAGATTAGAGAATGTCCGACTAGTGTATTTGTGAGCATTATCAACACGAATTATTTTCAAGGGTGAGGAGAATTGAGTATGAGTTTCCGTAATAAATGCTCGAAATGTAGAGGCCAGTTCAGCACGATCGTAAAGTAAGTACAACCAGGTTAACTGAGAGTAATCATCAATAAAAGTGACAAAGTAACAAAAAACAAACATACTAGGGGTTTTATATGGTCCCCAAATATCAGATAGGGGAGTATCACTCCGAGTACAAGTAGGATGAAAAGAAGTACGATGTTGTTTGTCAAAGATACAAGATTCACAAGTAAACTCATGCAGGGAGACATCCGGTAGAGCTTTCTTGAGAATCTGGAAGGGGGCATGCCCAAGACGACAATGCCAATCGACAAAGGAGACGACGAAGAGAGCAGAAGGTGGAATATCCAGGAGGTAGAACCCGTTAGACAGCCGACCCTTACCAATGGTATTTTGCGTTTTCCGATCCTACACAACAAATGTAGAGGGTGAGAATGTAACATAACAATTAAGATCCCGAGTAAGGCGGCTGACATAGAGCAAAATAAATGGTGATCCTGGAACATGAAGGGCCGAAGACAGAGAGAGTGGGAGTGAGAGAGATATCAACAACGCTGAACACCGGGGTGGTATCACCATTGGCCACGGTGATGAACTTGGGATGGGCAGTCAACAAGTATTGAGGAGGTCGCTGTGAAGTAATATGTTGTGTGGCTCTTGAATACACAATCT
This sequence comes from Platanthera guangdongensis, assembly GCA_039583875.1. Classification (NCBI taxonomy): domain Eukaryota; kingdom Viridiplantae; phylum Streptophyta; class Magnoliopsida; order Asparagales; family Orchidaceae; genus Platanthera; species Platanthera guangdongensis. Next base: position 178,146,395 of record CM077161.1, on the reverse strand, counting down.
AGTGAGAGCCCTGTGAGAGACAAGATATACCTTCATTGTAAATTGACGCAACTGATCCAAATGAGCGAGTAATCACCCCTTGAAGATGTTGGAGTTGGGTGCGTAGAGCATTGATGTCTTCATGAGTGGAAGAGACAGTCCGTTGTGGGAGAAGTAGGAGGCTCAACTTTAGTAGAGGCAGCAAGATGTGGAGGCAGACCATGTTTGCGATAGCAAGTAACTTCAAGGTGACCATCCCGTCCGCAATACGTGCATTTAAAGGAAGACCGTCTAGTACGTCCACGTCCCCGAGACGTGTTGCGACCCCCACGGGCCGAGGAACCTCGAGTCGTTAAAACAAGTGTAGGTTGCTGCAGAAGGGCTGGAGAGAGAGGCACCAGAGCATCCGGGGCGGGGTAACCTTCAGAATCATAGAGCAAACATCTGACAGAGAGGGAGTTATAGAGGAAGAGAGAATCTGAGCCCGAACGTTCTGCAAATGAGAAGGAACACGGGTCATCATCATAGCAATCCTGATTGCTTCCTTCTAGGCCCGCTGGATAACCAAATCTGTGGTAGGAGGCTGATGCTGTATCCAAGCCTCAACAAGGGTTTTGGCCTTGACAACAAAGGAAATCATATCGCCTGGTGCCCCGGGATCAAAAGTTTGAAGGTCCGTGTTGAAGACTGTTCTGCCCATAATAGAGGTAGTGGAGCTCCTCCCACATTGTCTTTGTCGTTTCATGATACATAACCATCCTGTATGGTTTGGTGTCCATTGAGTTTAGAAGCTATGACTGGACCCGACCTTCATCACAAATCCACTCATCAGTGGGAGCAGTAGCAGTAGCACGTGTCAGATGATGAAGGACTTTCGTCTACAACACCCTACGAACAGAGTGCACCCATTCCAAAAAGTTCCGATTCTTGCTAAGGAAGATGTTGGTAATCAAGAGTTCATCAAAGAGTTCAAACGTGGGAGGAGCAACACGAGCTGGTAGGGTGGAAGCATCAGCAGGATCCATGGGAAGCGGACTGGGTGGAGAGAACAGGCGGTTAAAAGGTTGCGTACTGAAGAGAGGAGCTGCGGCTAGGAGAGCACACGACTAGACAAGGTCTCAGCGGTTAGAAGATACCTCAGAGAAATAGGAGACCGAGCGACAAGAGAAGATTGTAACGGTTAAGGCGAGACCACCGTGACTAGATTAGATCGCAGCGCCAAGAGACACACCAGACAAGAGAAGACCGCAGCAACTAGATGTGAGTGCAACGGTTAAGGCGAGACCGCCGTAACTATAATAGATTGTAGCGACAGCGGACAAGAGAACTTTGCAGCGGTTAAGGTAGACCGCAACGACTAGATGAGAGTGCAGCGGGTGGAGGCACCACGGGTTAAGGCGAGACCGATGCAAGAAGAGCAATCCACTAAGAGAGCGGTTAGAAGACAAGTACAACGGGAAGAACAACGGGGCGAACAGAGAAGACCGTAGCTGATCAAAACAGGAACACAAGCCGCAACAGAGAGAGAAAGGCCGCAACGATTAGCAAGCAAATCACAACGGATAAGAGAGCCAACCCGACAAACCCGCTAGCAGATAGCAGAGCCGACAGCCGACCAAACCACGAGAAGAGGGCGGTTAGAAGAATCCTAACCGCAAGCCCGACAAGAGAGCGTGGAGTATGGGGGGGGGGGTAGAGCAGGGAGGGAAAAGAAAGTGGAAGCCACAAGATTTTTAGGAGGCGGTTAGAAGAGCCTAACCGCGCCCTGTGCAATAAGGGAAGACAAATCCTAGCCGGCGGTTAAAAAACTCTTAACTGCAAGGAGAGACCGTTGACCTCTGATACCATGTAGAGAAATGGTGCAAACCTTGTATATCCTTCTTCATTCGTAAAATACAAGTATGAGTACAAATATATAGGAGAGAAGGAAGAAGAAAAATCTTATACAAAGGATGTGAGACTAAACAAGAGTGCCAAGTGGGCTTATAGATGGGCCACACAATTGGACTTTTACATCATTTTCCCTAATATTATCTAACAGTTTTATAAACATGACAAACAAATTACTTCATCACACCCAAGTCCCCAACAAATCCAACAAAGCCAACCGAAGGAGACCAAGCAGGAGAGTGTACTCCTGAGCTAGGCACAAGTAGAAGAGTCTATCCTAAGGCAGGAACAAGTCTATGCTAAACCAGTTGGAAGAAATAATAGAAAGGAAAAGCATAATGAGAGAATCTTATAATCCTCATAGGGGTATATTTATAGCATTACAAACGACTCATAAAGACTGACTCAAGATGGGGAACTAAACCCACTCACACATAAATATTAATATAATAATATACTAATAATAATAAATACAACTCTCCCTCACAAACTGGAGGAAAAAGCTCCAGCTTGAAAACAACATAAAAAGAAAGGTAATGGTGGTAGGTTGAATGAGACAAAACAATAGACGAGCCACCGGGAGAAATTTCAAACCGGGGAATCAAGTCGGGGACATAGCCACACACGACATAGAGCCACACAAGACACAAATCCCACACACGTGGACTCTCTGGAAAGAAAACAACATACGGGTGACCAGGGATACTCCCACACAATACAACCTGCTTGATAGAGAGAAAACCACAAACACGAATCTACAGGACCGCGGGGATTACATCACATACAGATCCACGGGGATAACACCACACAGATCTATTGGACCGCGGGGATAACACTACATACACAAATCCACGGGACCGCGTGGATAAAACCACACACAGAGATCTGCAGGACTGCGGGGATAATACCACATAGACAGATCCACGGTACTGCGGGGATAAGAGAGATAGTCAACCACCAAAGACCATACCACCTACCAATCATCAAGGAAAAACTTGGGGAGACACAAACATCACATGACATAAGCCTGGAGGGCCGTGTGAGACAAAGGAGAACAACGGGAGAGATCATCCAAGTCGCCCTCATCCCAAACACTCCTCCACACATGGATACTACACGCACATAGGCAGAACAAGACCTAAACAAACATTAGGACAAAACGACAATTAAAAACACAAACACAACTAAAAAAGCATGAAATGTCAACTTCGACGAGAGATCAGCGCCCCTGAAGGGCTAGCAACGGCTGAAAACATCGAGAATCTGAAGCAGTCCATCAGAATGACCAAGGGAACACTGGCAGCAGCAGTATTCAACAAGAACAGTTGGAACGACAACAGAGGTGGGATCCATATCCTGGTTGGAATAGCAGTAGGAACAAGGTCAGGCAGAGGTGACAGTAGGCACAAGCAAGAAACAACTGATGACCGGATTAGTGTCTGGACTCTGGATAAGCATCCACGAGCATCGACGAGATCAGAAGTCGGTGAGGTAGAGATCGTAGATGGCGAGACTGCCGCGGAAGATAGGCGAAGCCAGTAGAAGAAGACGCAGACAGAAGCTGCGATGGAGAACTGGATCCAATCGTCGTTGTCGACGCCTGGATCAATAGAAGAGCACAAAGACAAATTAGCAGAGAGCCTCGTCGAAGGGAATGACGACCACGAGCTGCGATAGGAATGATGCGATCAACCAGCGACAGGCACAACAAGAACCAACTGGATCAACGTCGCAGTCGTCAACGTAATCAGCGACTGAAGATCTTGTCGACGAGGATCAACACATGCGCGAATGGCAGACAGAAGCAGGGGCAATGTCAGACTCAACGGAGGAATGGCGTCGATGAATAGTGAGCTTGATCGACAACGACGAGATCAATACGAGCGGCTAACAAACGACGACTTGCCAACGGGAGCAGGAGCAGCAGGAATGGCGTCGATGTTTGTGTAATATGTGTTTATGTTATGCGTTTGTATATGTGTGTTTGTGTGTGTATATGCGTGTGAATCTTTGTGTGTATATGGTGTGTGAATCTGTGTGAAATTGATTGGTGTGTATGTATGAGTGTGTTTGTGTAATGTGTTTATGTTTGGCGTGTGAATGTGTATATGTTTATGTTTGGTGTATGAATGTATAAGAGAGTGCAATGTGTTTATGTATGCGTGTGTATGTATGTATGGGCGTGTCTGTGTATTTTGTGTGTGTATGTATGTGTGCATGTGTGTGTATTTGTGTGTTTATGTGTGTATTTTTGTGTGTTTGTGTGCATGTGTATTTTTGTGTGTTTGTGTGCATGTGTATTTTTGTGTGTTTGCGTGCTTGTGTATTTTTGTGTGTTTGTGTGCTTGTGTGCGTGTATTTTTGTGTTTGTGTGTGTGTGTATGTGTGTTTTTTTTGTGTAGGTGTCTAAGTGTGTGTATGTTTTATGTGTGCTTGCATGTGTATTTGTGGGTATGTATGTATGCATGCATGTGTGTGTGCGTATGTGTTCGTGTATGTGTGTATTGTGTGTTTGTGTGTGTATTTGTGGGTATGTATGTATGCATGCATGTGTGTGTGCGTATGTGTTCGTGTATGTGTGTATTGTGTGTTTGTGTGTGTATTTGTCTATGCGTGTATTTGTTTGTGTAGGTGTGTAAGTGTGTGTCTATGTTTTATGTGTGTATGTATGTGTATTTGTGTTTGTGTGTGTATGTGTGTGCTTATGTGTGTTATGTGGATTTTATTTAAATCGGAGGACTTTATATAAATATGTTTTAAATGTGGGTTATATTTATCATAATATTTCTATTATGTCACTGTTTTAAATTTAAAATTTCAATTCCATCCGCTAAATTCTACATACAACCGAATAATGAAATTATCAATTTCAATTCCTATGACAGAATTCCTGCATTCAGCCGAACAATAGAATTGGAATTGACTGGGCCCATTCCAATTCATGCATCCCAATTCCTGCCAGCTATCCCAAGAACTCCCTCCCTTAAGAGGAATTGAGCATCACATTGATATTGTCTCTGGTGCTGCACTACAGAAATGACCTGTTTACAAGTGCAATCCAATATAAACTAGGAAATTACTAAGACAAGTTGATGAACTCATGTCAAATGGGTATGTCTGAGAGTCGAGGATCCCATGTTCTATATTTCCCTTCTGGTTCCCAAGAAGAACAACACCATGCACACGTGTTGGCAGTCGAGTCATTAACAAAATTATAATGAATCCTATTCCCAAACTATACAATTTACCTGATGAATTGCACGGATTCAGTCTGTTCTCCAAGGTAAATTTGAGAAGTGGATATCACTGCAGTTGGATGGAGGTTGGTGAGGAGTGTGTAACTACTTTTAAGATCAGGTATGGGCCCTATGAGTGGATGATGAAGCTCATTGGTCTTTCCAATAAACTCGGTACTTTAATAAGGTTGACGGACGATATCTTAATGAGCTTCTTGGGAAATTTTTATCATTATCTATTTCAAGTATATCTTAGTGTTCTGTAAAGGTCCTGCGAACTATCACGACTCATAGCGATTGCAGAGAGTTTTATAGACACAGATGGTCTTTGCAAAGTGTTTTTCCTTGATTGGCTCGAACTTCATCACATCTAATAACTGCATAGACATGAGATAATGAAACCTACTCCTGAAATATTGATGAAACCATACCATATCAATCGTGGAACTTTAGACATTATCATTTGAATGTCAGCATTCAAGCCAAGCGCACCCTCTTATTTTAGTTCTAAAATACAAGAAAACTCAACAATATTAAGTTAAAGTATTGTTTAGTTAGCTTTTACATGACTGATTGACAATGTCCCGAAAATTACAAACTAAGTGTTTATGCACATCTGTCTATACGAGCCAATTTTCTTGGCCTTCAAAAACGACATAGTACACAAATCATGAAACATAGATTGATCAGTACAGATAAATCTAGGAGAATAAAACTTACATTGGGATCATCTCCGAAGCCATACATCATATGTTGCACTACATTGGAAGGTAAGCATAGAAGAAATTAGTAATCATGAGAAACATTTTAAAAATTGCACATCAAATTAATAATATTGAATATATGTGTACAATAGAAGTAATATTACGACAAAAATAATATAGAGTCAATTTCATATCCCTTCTATGACAATTATTTCAAGCTTTCTGATAGAAACCCAAACCGGTGGGGCCGGGCGCCACGTGGCGGAATCCGATTACTCAAGACCGGGGGGCCGACTGCAGTCGAATAGCAAACATCGGCAACCAAATCTCCCGGGCCCACGATTGGGGGAAATCTCGGGTAGGTTATTGAGGCCCGGGGCTTGATCCCATGACCTCCTTTATCAGGCTCCTCAGCGGAGTCCTGATACCCAAGTGTGCTGCAAGCGGAGTCCTGATACTCAAGTGTGTTGCGCTTAATAAAGGAGGTCCCGAGATCAAGCCCCGGGTCTCAACAACCTACCAAGGATTTCCCCCGATTGTGGACCCCAGGAGATTTGGTTGGGGATGTTTGCTATTCGACTGCAGTCGCCCCCCCCCCCCCCCCCCAGACTTGGGTAATCGGATTCCTCCAAGTGGGGCCCGACCCACCAGCTTGGGTTTCTAACAAAAGATGGCCAATTGGGGGCCCTAGTCTGGGGTATCTGGCCCGACCCCACCACCTCTCATATAAGAGGGGACTAACCTGTTAGAAACCAGGCCGGGGGTCCCACACATTTTGGGTAAAGGCCCGGTCCTGGCCGACTGCAATCGAACGACACAGCATCTCCAACCAAATCTCCCGGGGTCCCACACATTTTGGGTAAATGCCCGGGTAGGTTGTTGAGGCCTGGTCTCGACCCCAGGACCTCCTTGGGCTTAGACACGGAGAATCAAATGCGCATAATAAAATATAAAGTAGAACTAGATAAAGGTCTGCGATATACGCGACCAAAGCGGGACCATAACATCTCCACCCCACCTGACGACAAGCTTGCCCTCAAGCTTGTTCTGTGGTGACGGTCGGCGTCTGATCCCCGGTGTCCGTGTCAGCATCCCGCTCTGCGGCAGGGTCGTCTACCTCCAGACAGAAGAGGCGCTTGTAGCGATGTCCCCGGAAAAAATGGCCCGTCGCAGTTGTAATGAGGCCCTTGACACAGTGATCACTCATCTCCTATGTAGACAGTCGGCGAATGGTAGCTGGGCAGTCGACATCGCGGTCCGGATCGAGGAGACTGACTGTGGGTGATGGCAGAGGGAGCGGGGTACGACTGGACCCCTCATTGTCCGGGTGATGTAGATGAGGGCGCAGATGCAAGCCAAACTCATTGCAGTCGTCAGATTTGCGGATGCCTGAAATTCAACGTCCATGCGGAGGTGTTCATGGAGTCCTGCCGTGAAGATGAGCAGCTGCTATGTCGGAAGAACTGAGGGAGTGCGGGCCAGACTGACCTGAAACGTTTTGAGGTACTTGTCGATCAGACTGGTCTGCCGGAGAGAAACGAGATCCCCCAAGGTATTGCTGTGGAGGGGTGGGCCGAAGCGGAGGGTGCAGCTCAGTTTCAAATCCTCCCAAGATAGGAGTGGTTTCTCCCATTGCAGTTGGGAAAACCGAAGTTAGGCGGGGCACATGAGGTGGAAGGAATCAACATTGAGCCATTCTTCCCAAGGGGTGCGCTGATGGGCGAAGAATTGCTCACAACGAGAAAGCCAAGTCAATGGGTCTTCATGACCTTCGAATATTGGAAAGTCCAGCCGTATGTATCGTGGCACACCGTTGCCCTCGTGCCTCGGGGGTAAAAACTCTGGTGGGGTTGGTGGAATTGGCATGTCATTGGAGGAGCCCGTTGCCGGTTGGTCCGTTCGGTTAGCCGTTAGTTGGGCGGTGACGACGATAATAATGGTGTGTTGTTATCCGCTAGGAGCTTGGCGAGAGACTCGAAAATTTGAGGGGGGGGGGGGGGGGGGCGGTTCGGCCATTGCTTGGGGTGAAATTGGCGGGTTATCGGCGCCAAAGGGATTGGAGGAAGGAGGGACCGGCGACGGAAGCAGCCCGATAAAGGCAGCGATCAAGGAGCCCCCGTCGATGGAGCAGCCGAGTAGTTGGGCCGTGGAGTTGGGATGGCGGAAAGTGGTCGGGGCGAAGCTGGTCGGTGCAACGTCGGCTGGGCGGAGCCTGCCGGGCGGAGCAGGTCGGGGCGGAGCCCCCGTCACTGTTAGAGCTTGGTCGGTGTGGAGCAGGTCGGTGTGGAGCAGGTCGGGGCGGAGCAGGTCGGGGCGGAGCAGGTCGGGGCGGAGCAGGTCGGGGCGGAGCAGGTCAGGGCGGAGCCGACTGTGCGAAGTGGCAGGGAAGGCGACGCACGACAGGGATGGCTGGGTCGGCCACAGAGGGGGTAGAAGACGATAGATCTGGAGTTTCAGCATTGGGGAGGAGAGTTCCCTCTGATACCAAGTTATTACGTGCCTTAAATTGAGAGTGCGTGCACAGAGAAAGAGGAGAGAAGTCCTCTAGGTAGGAGGGTACCGTCTTGAAGCTCCAGCGAGCAATGGAGGCGGCTGCGGCTGGCGATGACGGGTTGGCGTGGGATTGCGGAATGGGGTGTGCGGCTCGGGTGTCGGGGGGGGGGGGGGGGGGGGGGGGGGGGGGGGGAGGGGGAGGTGCGGGTTCCACTGCTTGGGGTGAAATTGGCGGGTTATCGACGCCAAAGGGATTGGAGGAAGGAGGGACCGGCGGCGGATGCAGCCCGACAAAGGCAGCGATCAAGGATCCCCCGTCGATGGAGCAGCCGAGTAGTTGGGCCGTGGAGTTGGGATGGCGGAAAGTGGTCGGGGCGAAGCTGGTCGGTGCAACGTCGGCTGGGCGGAGCCTGCCGGGGCGGAGCAGGTCGGGGCGGAGCCCCCGTCACTGTTAGAGCTTGGTCGGTGTGGAGCAGGTCGGGGCGGAGCAGGTCGGGGCGGAGCCGACTGTGCGAAGTGGCAGGGAAGGCGACGCACGACAGGGATGGCTGGATCGGCCACAGAGGGGGTAGAAGACGATAGATCTGGAGTTTCAGCATTGGGGAGGAGAGTTCCCTCTGATACCAAGTTATTACGTGCCTTAAATTGAGAGTGTGTGCACGGAGAAAGAGGAGAGAAGTCCTCTAGGTAGGAGGGTACCGTCTTGAAGCTCCAGCGAGCAATGGAGGCGGCTGCGGCTGGCGACGACGGGTTGGCGTGGGATCGCGGAATGGGGTGTGCGGCTAGGGTGTCGGGGGGGGGGGGGGGGGGAGGTGCGGGTTCCACGAGATAAGAGAAGGGGCTAGAGAGAGATAGGAAATTAGAGAGGAAAATAAAATAAATTGAAATAACTTGCTTGCTTGTCCCTTTAGTCCCCCCCTATATACATGACCAAAGCGGGACCATAACAGAATACTACGAAGAGAGAAACATTTATCCTTCCCTCCTTAAGGTGGTCGGTGACTAGTCCAAAAACTCACTTGTTTATGTCAGAAAAAAAATGCTACATAAAGCTATGGTGGAGAGATTCTCAAAAAACAAAATAAAAAACATTCCTATTAGGTGTCAAATCATGAACCTTTTTTATATTTAAGGCCGGTCCCAAGTCCGGATGAAAAAGAGTGAAGGTTGTGTTAAGTAGACGGTCAAACGCAAAATTTAGTCACTCTCATGAATATGGATCATTTCCGACCTCACTGTAGTGAGATAAAGGCTTGAGTGTTGTTGTTGTTGTTGTTTTAGTGTGGAATAGGAAGAGAGCATGGATGAAAACGGAGTGTTCCATGTCACTTTTGGTGAAGAACAAGGTGAAGGAATGCATAGATCTCGCTCGGACCCTCAAGAGTTTAATAAATTGTCATTACATTGGAAACTATCAATTAATAGACATTATGACGCATATTTTACACATTTGAACTCAAGCAACAATATGAAGAGCATTAAGTAAAAAAAAACTATCACGAAAAAAGATGACAAGTAAAAAATATTGCCATTATTAGTTTTCCACCATTCAACAACTTAAATAGGATTTCCATTATTTAATCAAGATGGACCTCTTGAGTTCGCAAAAAACAAAAATGGGTTTCTAATATTTGAAAAAATAAAACAAGCAGCAAACACATAAGTTTGTCGTCGTTATAGAATAAGCAAGCAGTTATGATCTCACAATCTTTTTGAAACATCCCACGCTTGCGTTTGAAAGAAGTCTCTGATGGCTGGGATGAACCAGCCTTTGGCTTCACTGCTTGCCCAGATGATGAATTATGCATTTCCAACACTTGGAGAATCCTAAAGATAAAACAAGGATATCTATAAGAGTTAATATGGATGGAAAGCACATATCCACAGAATGGAGAAAAAGTACATATATAAAGTAATGTCAATGTTACTTGACCATAAAATCCTAATTCTAGCTGCTCAAACTTTCCAAAGCCGCTGAAAAGAATAAATTCTAGATAAAAAAGAAAAAAAATAGATATTTAATAAAAGAATACAGCCCGTTCATAAGCAACAAAGGTTCCGTTTGGCATAGCGGTGGTGATGGGGATCGGCCGCATGTTTGTGTTCGATGGAGATCGGGCCACTACTCGGTGAGATTCGTTTTTGCATATTTGGTAGAGATGTGTTGATCAGATCGGTGATCCGAGACAGCGAGCACGTCCGGAGCGTCATTTTTCATTCTATGTTTTTTTAATATTTTATGAAGTTGTATTATTTTTTTAGGACACCGGGCGATCGTAGCCGTTCACGCCGGGTGCCCAACCGCCCCCTCTCGTTATAAATAGGGGTGGAAGTACAGATTTTGTCATTGTTAAGTTTTGTGAGAGAGTCCAGAATTCCGACAATCTTTGTGGTGCAACGCCAAGAGCCCGGGGTGTGACGCCTCGGTTTCCTTTTGTTTTCCCCAATCTCTACAGTATTTTAAAAAAATTATTTCGTTGTTAACATTTCCCAACGATCTCTTCATTCCTTTGAAGAAAACCGCCCGATCAGCCACTGCTCCTCTCATCTTTGCCCACAATTTCTCCATATGGAAGAAGAAATCTACCATTCCTACTCTTCCTCTTCCTCTTCTTGTCAGGAACCGCCCGGGGCCACTCCTCCTTCCTGCAGAGTAATTGAAGTCGCCCAGGCCCAACCCTAACCGCACGCCATCGATTGATTCCCTCCTACCGATCAAAATCTGCAAGCCCTGATCCCGTCAGCCACCACCGCACATCCCTCATTGGAGAACAGTTTTTCTTCTTCACCTCCCTTTTTTGGAACCGGAAGAAAGCCGCACAGTTCCCATCCTTCTTTCGCTCGCTGACCATGTCCCGTGCAACCGACTTCCGTCTACATGAGTATAAACATTCCCAGAGAACAACTCATGATATGCAAGATTCTACATTTATAATAGTTACGAAAGCAGCTTTTACGACCGTTAAATATAGTGATTTAGATTTCAAACATGACATGTATGAAGTAGTAATAATTTTTATACTTTAAAATATTTAACAGGCATCCTAGCATAAAACCTTCCTAAAGAGCAAGTAAAACAACCACAAAGAGGTACATTAATAGTTAGCAAAGTATTTCAACATTACAAAAGAAAAATACCAGTGGACGTCAACAACCTGACACGAACCCACTGAAAGTATGCAAGTCTGAACTAACACTGAAAATAACAACTACCTCACGACGGTGAGCAAAACAACTGCAACAACTGCAGTCCACAAGCTATCACTCATCACAGCTGCTCCACCGGCTACAGCCCTGAACCTGAGACATTCAAAGAAAGAACACCTCAGCGAGAAATACAAGTGGCAAGAGAAACTGTCAACAGACAAAAATACAAAAGAGTGGAAGGGTTACCACCCAAACAAGAAAAGAAAGGATGCATGGAAATCATCAATATGAGATCAAAGTGAGAAAAATCTCACAAGGGTTAGACATCCCAAATTTTGCACCAAGTGCGCAAAAGATCTAAGCTTCGAAGGCACGTACACAAGTGAGTACATAAATAAATATAGCAGACCCATCGAAAAATGAGCATAAACACCGGGGAAAAACCGACACCTGTGGGGGGAGAACCCTCCGCCAGCACACCCACAGTCACAAACTCAACGGGGTCAAAAGGAAGGTGGCCTTATACCTTGACACACCCAAAACCGGGAAAAAACAATACCAGTGTGGGGGGGGGGGAGAAACCTCTGCCAGCACACCCACAGTCACAAACCCTCCAGGGTCAAAAGATTTATAGCCAACCATGACCACACAAAAATGCCTTCAATACATATAAAAACACAACCTAAACCACAAGACATCTCCAACGGAGGGAGAAAACCTCAATTCACACTAAGGCCCAACTCACGCATGACAAATACCAAAAATATACTCAAAGGCCAAAACTCGACGAATCAGACCAACTCGGCGAAAAATATTCTAAGTCCTGGCTAAATTCGGCAAGTATACCCGACGAACTGCATGGATACTCGACGAATTTCATAACGATACTCGACAAAATGTATTGATACTCAACAAATCAACCAACGATACTCGACGATTTCCCCTGATACTCGCCAAAATTCCCTTGGTCCCCTCCACCTGCACCGTGTATCTCCCAAGTGTGGCAGTCCAGAGAGAAAACGAAACCTCTTGCAGTCGGATCATCTTCTTCAGCCCACATGCTCACAGGTCTTGATTTCATTGCCTTTTCATAAGGTCCATTGTCTCCTTCGCCAGTCCAAGTTTCACCGTCTAGCCTTATCTCACCCAAAAAATCCTCTCCCGACCCCATTCCATTTCAGAAAGCCCACACTCCTCTCAGACTTCCAATTAGGACTGCAAATCGGATATACAAATACCGTCATTGCCTTCGTCTCGTGGAGCCACAGCCGCCGCCTCTGAATCTCCGTTGCTATGTGAGTTTTAATGTATCGTGTTTAATTATTTCATTATTGAATATTGGAAGAACATCATATATCTGTTCAGGTAGTTTGATCTTTTTGTGCATTTATTGCTTTATTTTCTTAATTCTATAACACTTAATCGTGAAGATTGGTAGTTAAAGCACCACTTGTGATGACAAATGTGACTTTGTTTGTATCGGAAAATTTATCAATGCTCACACTGTGTAGATTTTGCTAGATTTATATAATTTAATTTGCTAGTATCGGACTCCGACATGAATTTTAAAACATTCATATCTCATTAGGTCCGGCTTGACTGCAATCATTTCGCACATTCACTAAGATTTGTAATAGCGTGTCGCCACAATCATTTCACATTTGCACGTAGCATTACTTTAGCGAGTCGACATCGACACATTTTCACATTGTTCCGTCCCGTGTCAGGTGACGATCATGAATGCGGTGGTTATGAACTGCCATTCATGAACGCCCAACATCACCTAAGGAACTTCATCCACTTTATGTTCAAATCAAGTTTTATTTTCTTGGTGGTGGTCGTAACTATTGACATGTCATGATGCCAAACATACATTCTGTGATGGTGGCGTTTTTGTCCAAACTCATCGGAGAAAAAACATCACACCAAAACAGAGCCTAAGTGATAACCTTCAATTAAAAGAACTTGCAACATGACATACGTTCCAACAAAAAGTCTCCTACTCAGAGCACACAAATGTCCACGAATCTTATCAATGAAGCATTTTTTAATGAGATTCAAGTATATGTTGGGGTTCAGTCCAGAAAGATGATTCATGAAGACTTGGAGAAGAAAATCAGATCAGAATTTCTGGTAGCTGTTGGTCTAACCGATCGGCTAGATGGTCTAACCGGTCAGTTAGACGGTCTAACCAATCGGCTAAACGGTCTGACCGATTGACTAGACCGTCTAGTCGATTTGGCGAGACGCTGGTCGGCTTGATGCTTGTTGGGATTGATTGGGTCCCAATCGACTAGACACATGGTTTGCATTCTTCTGGATGGTTAAATCACGGGATTGCTGGGCCATTGGATCATGTTGATCTCATCTAATGGCTAAAAAACCATTGATTTATGTGATTGCCGAACCCTATTTAAGGAGTGAGCGGTTCATGATCTAGATTAATCCATAATTGTGCCGTCAGTTGCTATTCGCATGAAGCTGCAAGACGTGATATCCAGAGAGCAGTTCACCGAGTTCTTCAGAAGAAAGAACAGAGTTCCTTCAGATAAGGTGTCTTCGTCTTTGTTTGAGGAAGTTTCGCTTTCGTCTTCGTTGTCGTGGGTGCTTGAAGAGAAGTGAGGTAGTCTTTCTCCTTTTTTGAAGAGATTGTATATCGTGGGTTGTGAAGCAGGGGATTCGTTTTTGAATCCACATGGGGGTCTAGGTTGGGCAAAACTAAAAATTTCTATTTGTAATCCTTATTTTATAATAGTGAATTTTTCGTGCCCCGCCCCGTGTTTTTTCCCTCATTGATTCAGAGAGGGTTTTCCACGTTAAATTCATGTGTTTTCTGGTTGTGCCTGTTTTTGCTTGTGTTTATTTCTGCATTTTTATATTCTTGTGTGTTAGGATTGTACAAGTGGATGAATTTCCATCAGCATACTTGATAATGGTTCACTCATCTACGAGATATTTATGGAAAACTGGAAGTAGGGATTCATCTACTCAATTTGACTTTCCAAAAAAAGGAATTTATATGCTCTGCACTGGATATTAATCATTACTTTCCTAACTATTGTCCCCGATTGATTTTATTTGTGCTTTCAAGATATTTAATTAAGTCCATCAATCTACATCTTATTAAAAAAAGTGATCCAAATTAGGCAGATGAATTATATCTTTTTAGAGTTCTGGTGCTCACTTTCGATTTTGAAGTCCATTGACTTCAAAATGTTAATTCATGATGTGTTTCCCCCTAAAGATCCCCGAGCCAAACCGATAGGACTTCGACCAAATCGCTTAAGCAATACAACCCGACCGAGTGAGTTGTGCCTGCTCGAAGGGCACAATATCACCCCGAAAGGGGGGACGGAACCAGACACACAAAGACACCACACACGGCCCGCTCATGCCCGCGGCACGTGCACGCACGTCAAGCATCTGCGCATGAGCACGGGCATGAGCCCTGTGCGCACCTCCGCACCGCCCGGACCACTCGGGGGGTGGGGGGGTTATGAAAATTGATGATCCAGGAGAACGGAACGGAACTACGTCATTCATCAACTCAAGATTTAATCGTGTGAAATTACCAACGCATCTCTTCCTATGTTGTTAAAGGCGCGCCTAAGGCTCAAGGCTCACCAGGCTCAGAGTTTTGTGCCTTCGTGGGCCTTATTTGCGCATTTGGAACATAAAAGGTGCGTCCTCGTGAGATTTTTGTTGTAATTTTTTTTCAAAAATAAATAAAAAATAATATAAGAACTCAATATTTTTTTATTGATTTAGTGCTTTTCAAAGATAATTGTACGTTGAGACTTGGATATGATGCACGTGACCACATTGATTCTATTTTTAAGAGATATAAATGATAGCAATGAATGATTAATTAATAGAATAGAAAAGAATTTGACAGAGAATATGAGAAGATGTTGAATGCTGATTATTTAAAATGGACGTGGTTGTGCATTGCCTTCGTCAGGTGCACGTCTACGGCTTGAGCCTTGCACCTAAATTTTAAGACTCATTTGCGTCTTGGTGCGCCTTGCGTTTTAATAACTAAGATCCCTTCTAAAAAGCTACAAAAAGGCATCCAGGACTTCATTTGGAGACAAACAACTTGAGAGACTAGAGAGACCTCTGAGATTTTTTCAGCGAAGACGTATAACTTAGATCATTCCTTCACTAGGAATACGCTCTGCTCTTTTTTAGTTCGCTCACGCTCAGTGCTCTCGCACACACAACAATAGGCGCAGGAAATTACTTAGAGGAACGCGCTCATGGAAACTCCGGCGGGCACTCTCTTCAAGGCTTCATGAACATAGCTATTTTTAAAACTTGTAACGAATAGGTGACTTGTCACCCTCCAAGGATCTCAACTACTTGTAAACAAAGGAAAAATAGTAGATTGTGGCCCGACACAGATCCGACCACATGATTTTTCACCCTTTCTTGGTTTTCCATGTTAAAAATGCCTTGTGTCATTACTGCGTCCTTTTCATTTGATTGTTTGCGCGCCCGGTTCGACTCAGAGCTAAGGTGGACCATTTCTCCCGGCCGGAGGAAAACCGGGTGACCCGAATCAACGCTAAAATTTCATTCTCTTCATATTAAAAAAATAGTGGTATGCACACTTTGTTTTGTTTTTTCTAACAATTTTTTTATCATAAATTTTGCAGTATATAATATAACAAATTATTCCCAACAAAAAAAACCAACAGTTAATCTATCTAGAATAACCCAAGTTCAAAACCAACAGTTAATCATGTTGCTCAACTAGCTTTCCTGACAGTTATATACGAGAAAGAAATTCAACAGCTGCAACAGAAGTAGGTGAATACAAATAGCCCTGAAAGATAAAAAAACATGATTAAGGAGTAATTTCCATAATTCAAAGTACCAACTACTTCATCTTAATTCCTCACTATGTCAGAAATCAACAAGATCGCTAGAACATGCGGCACAAAAAAAAAGAAAAACTAGATGTGGAGCATATGACTGGAAGAGGAGAAAATGCGCTATCTATCGGATGCGAATACCGAGAGGAGAGGTGGAGGGAAGGCGTCGCCGAGGGCTAGCAGCAGCAGCAAACTTACAACTGGAAGTCGCTATTTAGCTCCGGCAACTCCGCCGGAGTGCCGGCGATTGCTGTTGCCGCGAACAAGAACGGCGGCTTTCGAGAGCGACGCCAACAGTGGTTCGCGCAATGACAGGAGATGGGGAGGACGGAAGACACGTGCGACTGGAAGCTAAAAAAAAAGCTTGGGAAGAAGAAACCCTAGGCGCTATTTATTACCGCGCGGGTCGGGTCAGTGCTGCCCGTTCACGATGGAGTAACAGATTGGGCTGCCCCGTTCAGGATGGAGCAACAGATTGTGCTGCCCGGCTGCCCGTATTGGCCCCTTTTCAGATTTGAAGATGAGATCTTTGTGATGCTTACACGTGGCAGTAGAGCTTTTGCGGGCCGCCCTGTGCACAACAGGGCACGTGTCGATTTGCAATTGGTCCAGCACGACAAAAGCGGGTCGTGCTGTGCACGGCATGCCATTGGTCCCCACACGCCAAGTTGCATAAATACAAATATTTTGCATTATTGAGACTTGTATTATGGGTCTCATGGGGGAAAATTTTTTATATAAGCTTAGCGTACATGTGCGGGAGAAAGCTGAGCCGTCCGATTTTGCTTGTTAGATGGTGCACTACTTTTGTTTTTATTTTCTTTTTACTTGATTTTTTTGCAACCGTCGGATTAAAAGGTGAATGCCCCAGATTTCTCCCGCTCCCACATCAAAAAACGCTACCCGTATGTAATTATTACTTCTCATGGGGAGGCCGTGAACACGGTAGTCATGATTCAAAGTGATTTTCTGTACTAGCACCCAACCTCGCCTCTAAATCTGCGAGCATTTATTCAAAGTGATGCTCAACCTCGCCCCTAAAACTAGGATCATTTTTGTGTGTAAAGACCCATCAAAAGGACCCATAATCTTGCAACATGCATTCTTTCCACATGAATTTATTTGGCTTTGCGTCGGCCGGGACGGGATGCCCGCCAACCACATCTTTTTAGATACGACTTTTAGAGAAGCGAAACGACATGATCATTTGTATACCAAACAACGAGTCATTGCTACTTCGATGTTGAAGAAGCAATCTTGAGATCACCACTATATTCAGGGGCGGATACAGGGGGGGGGGGCAAGAAATAAAAAAAATCAAAACTTATGCTGTGTAATCATATTTTCTGGTTCTTTTTGGTACCCGCCAGCTTTTTTGCCTGACAAGAAATAAAAAAAAAATCAACCTGTCCATGCTGCTTAATGCTGACACGGAAGTCTCCATCAACCTTTCTCCCCGAAAAACGCCCCATGCTGCTTTCTTCTTGAGCACGGAAGGAGCCTCCGACCTCCCACGTCTCCTCTGTTCTGCCGAAAGCTTTCTGCTATCATTACAGTGGAACATCATTTTCGAGTGGACATTTTCAACTCCACAATAGATTGTGTGTTGCAGGAGCTCAACTCAAGATTCAGTGAAAATTCTATGGAACTAATTCGTCTAAGTATGACTTTAGATCCAAGTGATGCATACAAATCTTTCAATATTGATGATATATGTGTCATTGCAAAGAATTTCTATCATAAAGATTTCAGCGAGCATGAAATTTTTGTGTTGAATACTCAGTTGCAACATTATCAGATTGATATTTCTTCCCACAAGGACTTCAAGAATTTGTTTACAATTTCCGAGCTTTATCAAAAATTGATGGAAACGAAAAAATCGAAGACCTACTATCTTATTGACAAAATTATCAGACTCATTTTAATTCTTCCGGTATCAACAACAACCACAGAAAGGTATTTCTCTGCTATGAAACTGGTAAAGACAAGACTTCGCAATAAGATGGAAGATGAATTTCTTGTTAATTACATGACTTTATATATTGAGCGAGAAATAGCGGAAAAAATTAACAAAGATTGTATCATAGATGAATTCTATGAAGTAAAAAAACGTCGTGCACAATTGAAGTAACATGTATGTGGTTGTTTGTAACTTTTTTGCTCATTGAAGATATATGATATATTTTGTAATTTTGTCGAAAAATTGTCTATATATCTTTTGTATTTAAATATTTTATTTTTAAAAAATTGGCTTCCTGACTGGCCCCCCCCCCCCCCCCCAGCCAAGATTCTTGGATCCGCCCCTGACTATATTGGAGGGGCGGCGGTGATATAATTTTAAGGAAATTCTCGTCAAGCAAAAAAGCAGAGGGCACTTGAAATGGTCTCCGAGTGTCGTTCACGTTCACCCGTAGTTGGACTCCATTGGGCTGGAACGGCGAAGCATAGGCGCTCGCTCGAACTAAGCGGCTCGACCTCCACATACTCTTTCAGTCTCCCATCAAAGCAAGAGCCCGACGCATTTCTCCAATATTTTTGCCCCATCTTCGGCTCTTCTTCCTCGCGCCTCATATTCTGATATCCTCCCAAATGGATCATGTTTCCACCCCAAATCACACCGAATGTTGAATCGAAACCCCCGCACACCCATGTTCCCTCCACCCCTTCACCATAGGCTGCCGAGTCCAACCGATTCTCAAATTTCTATCTAGATAGAAATTTAAAGGGCTTATTTGACACTTTGTCGAACGTTGTGCATAGTATACATTTTCCAATTTTGCCCCCACAATAAAGACTCCATTGTGCATAGCAACCCCCCCCCCCACCCCACCCCCAAATAAAGGCCTCAAAAACCGGTGCAGCCACAACAACTCTGCATGTGCTCACATGTTCTTAGGCTTCCCCAGACGGATCACCCGCTGTCGCAGCGCGTCCGAGAGAATGCAAGCACATGCGGAGGTACTAACATGACTGGGCTACGACGTGTGCCGTCACTAGTGTCTGTGTATGTATAAGCATAAATATATAACCGGGGCCATTTACCGGGACCTCCCCTCTAACTTTGCTAAATTACTGACAGCACCCCTCTTATTTTCGAAATTACAAAAACTTCCCCGAAAGTTTTCATTTCATTACAAAAACCTCCCTTGAACAGTGTCGAGGGGGGTATTTTTCTTCATGAATGCAATGAAATGAAAAGATCATGGGAGGTTTTGGTAATGAAATGAAAACTTAAGAGTAATTTTTTGTAATTTAGAAAATAAGAGGGATGCTCTCACTAATTATGCTAGTTTACAGGAGAGGTTTGGGTAATTATTTCTATATAACCGCTAAATATATTGAACATGAATTCAACTAACAAAACAACCACAGTAATAATAATAATAATATCAAAGTAAACAGTAAGGGATAACAAACCTACACATACAATGCTTCCCAACAGATCAAAGTGAAAAAAACAAGAAACGTGCTTAAATCAAATAGCCTAAACTCCGGAATACTTTACAGAACGCCTTCCTTTTTGACTAGTTTTGCGCGATCGCTTTGAGAGCCCAAATGAAGACGGGCTCAACCACGTTTACTTGATGTACTGCGAGAGCCACTTGAACCCGTCGCCGTAGCCCATCTTGCGGACGATGCTGCACATGAAGACCTCGAGCGGCCGGACATTGGAGTCGGCGAGGCTGACCTTCCCCTTGCCGGTGGTGAAGTTGCTCAGGCCGAGGTGGTGGCGGAGCTCTTCCTCCGACGCTGCGTACGGAATATCGATCTTGTTCCCAAGGACGAGGAAGGGAACGTTCGCGAGGCTGTCGTCAGAGAGCAGCGCGTCGAGCTCCTTCTTCGACTCGGCGAACCGCTCCTTGTCGAAGGCATCCACCAGGTACACCACCGCATCCACCTGTGCCCGCCGCGGGAATGGATGGAAATAGATGAGGATTAGATTGAAAATGAATGCACTTTTAAGGCGCGAAAAATTAATGAAATCGCCGGTTGACTTCGGAAACAAGGGAAGCACAACTAAAGTCGAGCTTTGTCGACTAGGATGGGTTAGCTTTTGAGCTAGGACCGATCATATTATTTGAAACTCGAAAGTCGCTTGGATATTGAGTTAAATAAGAATTGATTACAATTGACTTGACACAACAGTTCAATTCAAACCACATTTTGAGGCGATCTCGAGCCTATCCTGAATCACTCGAAATATAATTTGAATTAGTTAAAACATATTAAAATAGAATGTACCTATTAACATATTATTATTTAAAATCAATAATACTACTTAAACTAAATGAGTAAAGCTTTAAAGGGGATTTATTTACTCAAATTTTGATCCAACTCGGAATAAAAAGAAAAATGCTCAATTTTGAGCTGATATGATTCAATTTCGAGCAGACTCGATTCAATTTCGAGCTCACTCGATTCAATTTTGAGGTGCTCGAAATCGAGCTATTTTGATTCGAGCCGGTTCGACTCGATTTTGAAACATATGGGTTAAAGCAAGTATCTCATGCAAGAAACAACTATTTTCTAGATAGTGTTTTATGAAACAATTTGAACATGCTATACATTTTAAGAAAAACAAGAGATAATTTGATCAATGGATGATTTGTTGATAACAGGAAGCAAACAAAAGAAGGTCCAAAATATTAAAGTTTATATGATGGAAGAGTTTGAAATGATAACAGGCAGCTCGGTGCACAAAGCATCCCCGCGTAGCGAGGGTCTAGGGAAGGGTCCCATGACAAAGGTGAAATGTAGGCAAACCTTACCTTGCATTTTTGTAAGAGGCTGCTTCCAGGACTTGAACCCGTGACCTCAAGGTCACACAACACTACCTTAACAAGTGCGTCAAGGCTCCCCTTCAAGAGTTTGAAATGATATCGGGAAAAAAAAATCGATTTCGAGCAGAGCTACTCGAAATGAGCCATATTTTGAGCCGGTGAGCCCATGATTTCAACCCCCAGAATTTTAGTTAAAACAGGTCATCCCTAATGAGTTAGGCTTAGACAGGCTAATCCTAACGAGTCCATAACTAGCTCTTGGGCTCATCAATCACTTAAAAATTTTGAAATTAAAATAGAATTGAATTTAAAAGAATGGTTTAAGCTCAAAACCACTAACATAATCAAATTCATAAATATAGATGCCTCCTCATTTGCACTGGTTGAGGTATTGCACGGTAAGGTTTGATGAAGGGGAAGTTAAGAAATACTCATTAGTATTTCCATATTTATTATCATTATTATTATTCGTACGAGTATCTATATGCATGTATGTTTTACTCCCACATCACGAGTTTATGTTCGTGAGTGACGTGTAATAGTATAGGTAGCCCTTCATGGATGAATAAGAGAACTAATCATTTTGCCCATCTAATTCAACTTGGTATCTGAGCCATGTGAAAAAAGAAACCTAGCCCACTCGGTCCGCTACCTACCGCTCCCGTATTTCTCCGCCGACGCTCGAGCTCCTCTGCTCGGGATCGACCGCCGCTGCTTCCTCCTGCTCACCCTATGGGGATAACAGGCGGCCTCATCGCCACCGCCAGCTACTGAGAGGGACGCCACCGCCGTCCTTCCACGACGTAACCGGTCCGCTGTTCTTCTGCGTGACTTTTGGGGTTTCCTCTTGTGCTCCTCTTGTTGTTGAGACCGTTCCCTCTGTTGCACCAGAGCCGTCTTCTTGCTGCGCCAGAGCCATCTCTTTGTTGCGCCGTCTATTTGTTGCGCCGTCTATTTGTTGCGCCGTCTATTTGTTGTGCGCAGATCTGCTGTGTCGTCTCCTTGTTGCGGCTAGATGACGCCTCCGCTTTTGTTGATGCCTACAATCTCTCCTAGGGCAGTCTGCTCTGGTAGCCTCTGCAGTTTCTCATTGTGGGCCGTATCTTTCTGTTTGCCTGTTGTTCTTTAGTGCTGATCGAGATGAGTGATTCCTCAATCTCCCCTCCGGGTGTGATTCACTCTTTGATGAGTGACTCTCAGCGATCCCACGACCACTCTGGCTCCCTACGGATTACCACGGTCTCGTTAAATGATACAAACTATCTCGAATGGTCTCGGGCAGCGCAACATGCCATTCGCAGTCATCAGATGTTTGGTTACATTGATGGCGCTGTTCAGGAGCCCCCCAAGACTGATCCCTCCTGAAAGCGACGGAACTCAGAAAACTCCCTAGTCGTTTCATGGCTTTTTCACTCTGTCTCCAAAGGTCTACCAGAGTTACATGCTTATGGACTCCGCCTTTAACATCTGGACCCGTGCCCACGAGACATACTGTCAGATTGACAGCTCTACACAGGTGTATGAACTTACTCGCCGCATTTTGGAACTACGGCAAGGCTCTATGACAGTGTCGTCATTTTTTTCGGAGTTTGAGTGCCTATATCAGGAATTGAACTACTTCTCGCATTTCACTCCAGTATGCACTGCAGACGCTGTTCAGTTACAACAACGGGAGGATCGCTTTCGTCTCCATGTCTTCTTAATGGGTCTGAACATGGAATTTGAGATGGTGCGAACGCATATCCATCATCGCTCCCCTCTCCCGTCTCTTCGGGAGGCCTTCAACATGGTCCTTGGTGATGAAGATCGTCAGAAGTCTCTTACTGCTAGTACTCCTCCTGAGCGCTCTGCTCTGACTAGCGTTGGTCGTGGCCATCCCTTCAATCCTATCTTGTCTGCTCCTACTTGTGATTACTGTGGTCGCAAAGGCCACACTCGGGAGGTGTGCTACAAACTCCACCCACAGCTTGCCCCTCGTGGTCGTGGCGGTGGTCGGGGCCCAAGACGTGGGGGCCATCGCCGGGGTGGCTCCAGACCTCATGATGTTGCTTACTCTACTGACGTCTACGACGGGACCTACAGTGCTATTCCCGGGCAACTTACTGTTCATGAATTGGATGCCTGACGCCGTCTGCCGCACTTTCAGCCTGATCAACCTCTGGGTGCCTCTGGGTCTATTGCCTCTGGGCTCCAGACCTCATAATCCTAGCTTGTCTGCTCCTACTTCTTTTTAATCATTTTTTCCTCAAGTGGTTATCGGATTTCATTCAAATGTGTACAATTTAACTGAATCTTTGTAAATAAATATGATGACAGCAATGGAGCATAAGAGCTATAAATCCTTGGTACAAAGATTATGATATGAACGTGCAAAAAGAAGAGAGATAATAGAGAGACTAGAGAGGAAGGGGAGAATAGGGTTAGGGTAGAGGGAAAGAGAGGAAAGAAACCTGATATGTCTTCAATAATCCTCCCCAAAGCAGCCCCGGGCTATAAATACCCGGGGAAAGGAGGGGGCCGGCCGGCTCCCCCAAGTGGGGCTGAACCGGAGTGGTTCAACCCCCCCTTCCGGCTGATTTAATGAGTGGGGGCTGAACCGGATGGTTCAGCCCCGTTGTCTTGCGCGCGCTCCTTGGTCCGCCGCGAGTATTTATGTCCCGAGAACCCAAGCGGGTGTGGGGGCATAACATTCCCCTCCCCATCAAGCACCAGTTTGTCCTCAAGGTGAAAGTCCGGAAACCGCTCGCGGAACTCCAACAAGTCAACCCATGAGTTGTGCCCTGCGTCCAGCTGCTGCCACTTGACGAGTACCGCTGGTCGATATTCCGTGCCCGACTTCTTCCATTTGGTAAGCAAAATGGCCTCTGGTGACGGCCGTAACTCACCCGTGCTGGCCGCCTCGGAAAGGAAAGGGCTGGCCCGAACGGAAGCCCCGAGCTTTTTCTTCAAAACAGAGACATGGAATGTCGGGTGGATGCGGGACCCCGCTGGAAGATCCAAGGTGTAGGCCACTGGGCCCACACGACGCAGAATGCGGAATGGCCCGTAGTAACGTGGGGCGAGTTTCTGATTCATCCTCCGAGAAACTGACAGCTGGCGGTAAGGTTGGAGCTTGAGGAAAACCTCATCGCCCACTGCGAACTCCCGCTCTGTACGGTGCTTGTCTGTCTGTGCCTTCATGCGGTCCTGAGCGACCCGCATATTGTCCCGGAGTAAGGCTAAAGTGCGATCCCGGTCCTGAAGTGTCCGCTCCACGGCCGGGAGAGAGACGCTGGAGGGCTCATAAGAACTCAAAGTAGGGGGAGGGCGCCGTATACCACCTCGAAGGGGGTGATCTTGCTGGCTGTGTGGAAGGACGTGTTGTAACAGTACTCCGCCCAATGCAACCAACGGGTCCACGTGCGCGGCTCGTCCATCACAAAACACCGTACGTAGGTCTCCACCCCCCTGTTGAGGACCTCTGTCTGTCCGTCCGTCTGGGGATGGTGGGCTGTGCTCATACGTAGCGTAGTGCCCTGGAGTCGAAAGAGCTCCCTCCAAAAACTGCTGATAAAGACCGGATCCCTGTCGGAAATGATGGAACGTGGAAGGCCATGGAGGCGCACAATCTCCCGCGCAAATAACTCTGCAACTGTCTCCCCCGTGTATGGATGTCTCAATGGTAGGAAATGACCATACTTGGAAAGCTTGTCGACCACCACCAGGATGACGGACTTGCCTTGGGATTTGGGCAACCCGTCAATGAAATCCATGGAAATGGTGTCCCACACCTGGTGCGGGATCTCGAGCGGTGTAAGAAGCCCAGCCGGTGATGTGGTCTCGTACTTCTGCCTCTGGCAAATCTCACACTCCCATACAAATTGCTGGACATCGCGACGCATCCCCTTCCAGAAGACATTTGCTCGGAGCCGCTGAAGTGTCCGGAGAATCCCTGCGTGGCCGCCTGTGGGTGAAGCGTGAAACTCCTGCATCATCGCCGTCCGCCATGGCGACGCGGAGGGAATGACTACTCTGCCCTGGAAGTACAGCCGCTGGCCCTGAAGATGGTAGCCCGGCTCCGTAGCTTGACCCTGCTGTAGTGCCTCTGCAATGGTGCGTAGCTCGGGGTCCTGGAGTACCGCTGCCTGTATCTCGTCCAAGGTGGTGATCACCGGCCCCGACACATGAGAGAGAGAGCTCTCAGGTAGGCGGGAGAGTGCGTCGACGACCATATTCTCTCTGCCCTGCTTGTACACAATCTCGTAATCATACCCCATCAACTTGGTCAACCACTTCTGCTGCAGTGGAGACGCCAAGCGCTGCTCCAGGAAGTGCTTCAAGCTTTGGTGATCCGTACGGACCTGGAAGTGCTGTCCCAGAATATAGGGCCGTCACATCTCGACCGCATGTATAATTGCCAACATCTCCTTCTCGTACGTTGAAAGCCCCAACGTCCGTGGGGCCAAGGCCTTGCTGAAGTAAGCGAGCGGGCGGCCCTCCTGCATCAAGACTGCCCCGAGGCCGACGCCCGAAGCATCAGTCTCCACCACAAATTCCTTGGTAAAATCCGGCAGCGCCAACACCGGTGTAGTGGTCATGGCCTGCTTTAAAGCCCGAAAGGCCTCGTCCGCCTCGATGCTCCACTGGAACGCATCCTTCTGCAACAACTGTGTCAGAGGTCGAGCAATCTTGCCGTAGTCCTTTACAAAACGGCGGTAGTACCCCGTCAGCCCGAGGAAGCCACGCAAGGCTCGCACCGTCGTGGGCTGGGGCCAGGACACCATACTCGCAATCTTCTGTGGGTCTGCCTGGACCCCCCGGGCGGACACAAGGTGCCCCAAATACTCGACCTGACTCTGTCCGAAAGAACACTTGGACTTTTTGGCGAATAGCTGGTGCTCCCGCAGTATGGTGAGGACATGTCGCACGTGCTCCAAATGGTCGTCACAAGCCCTGCTATAGATTAGTATATCATCAAAAAATACCAGGACATACCGGCGAAGAAGTGGTCGAAAGATCTCGTTCATCACAGCCTGGAAGGTGGAGGGAGCGTTGGCCAACCCGAACGACATCACCAAGAACTCGTAGTGACCGTCGTGGGTGCGGAACGCCGTTTTGTGGACATCCTCTTCCTTCATCCGAATTTGATGATAACCGGACCGGAGGTCCAGTTTGGTGAACAGACTCGCTCCATGCAGCTCATCCAGCAACTCCTCAATCATAGGAATGGGAAACTTGTCCTTGATGGTGGAGCTATTCAGCCCCCGGTAATCGACGCAGAATCGCCAGGAGCCGTCCTTCTTGACCAAGATGATCGGAGAAGAGAACGCGCTGGTGCTGGGACGAATAATGCCTGTCGCTAGCATCTCCCGTACGCTACGCTCGATCTCTGCCTTTTGAACATACAGGTAGCGGTAGAGACGGATATTGGTAGGGTCCGTCCCTGTCTTCAGCTGTATCCGGTGATCCCGGAAATGCGATGGAGGCAGAGTGTGCGGCTCCTGAAAGACGTCCTCGAACTGAGCTAAAAGAAACTGTATCGGGTCCGACGCCACCTGCGTGTCGGCCCCCTCTGCCGCCACCCCGAGTATCATGGCCATCATACTACCCTGCTCCTCCAGTCTCTGCAGGCTCCGTAGGGAGATCTCCTTGAGAGGGCGGATCGGATACCGTGCAAACAGTAATCCGTCCCCTGTTGCGTGAACTCCAGTGTCATGCGGTCCCAGTCCGTGGTCACCCGCCTCAGTTGGCGGAGCCACTGTACCCCAAGTACCATATCAGACCCTTTAATTGGAAGGAGGTAGACGTCGGTGCGGCACACATATCCTGTAAGATGTATCTCCACGCCCTTCAGTGCCCCTTCGCACCGCAGTTTGCTGCCATCCGCGACCATCACCTGGAACGCCGCGTTCCTGTCAACGGGGTGTCCTGTCTTCAGCGCCACCTCAGGGTTGATGAAATTGTGGGTGCTCCCACTATCAATGAGAATGGTGACCCTTTTCTTGTCAATCCTTCCCTTGATCCGCATAGTGGTGGGTGCCACATCCCTCCATGGCCTGAATCAAAACGCCAAACTCAGCCAGATCCAACTCCTCCTCGGCCTCGAGGCTCGGGTAGTCCTCCTCCTCGTCCTCCTCACGCAGCATGAAGACCTGCACCTTTTGGCATCGATGTCCCGGTGCGTATTTCTCGTCGCAGTTAAAACACAATCCTTTCTCCTTCCTGGCCTGCAGTTCAGGCCAAGTAAGCCGCGTCACTGTCGGTCGGGCTGCCGGTGCCTGCTCCCTTCTGCCTGTTGCTGGGGCGGGCGGGACCGTTGCTGGGGCGGGCGGGACCATTGCTGGGGCCCGATTTATCTGACGGCTGAAGCGCTCCTCCTGTATGCGGGCCAAACTGATTGCATGGCTTAGACTGCGCGGCATATACGCATGGACCTCATCCCTCAAATGGTCCCGCAGGCCGGATATGAAACAACTGAGGAGCGTCTTCTCCTCCCAATTAACCCGATTTGCTAGCTTCTCGAAGTCCGCTCGATATTCCATCACTGTGCCCTTCTGACGGAGTTTCTGTAGCGTGGCCTCCACATCCTCGTACTCCAACGGCCCAAAACGTGTCACGAACCCTTCCACAAAATTCGCCCATGTTGCGTATTCGTAGGCCCGTATGAACCACTGAGCCCACTGATATGCGTCCTCTTCCAGATGGAAAGAAGCCAGCTGCACCCACTGATCATTCGGTATCTCTTGATAACTGAAAAATAACTCCGCCTTTTGCACCCATTCCAAGGCATCCCTGCCGCGGAACTTAGGGAAATTCATGCGAGTTCTCTTCGGGGGCATATTGGGCCGTTGTTGCATATCCCCATGTCTCTCGTTGAACTCCGGTCCGTGCTGTGGTCGGCCGAAAGGGTCATGGAAATTCGCTCCCCCTTGGCCGCCGCCCCATTGCTGTCCCCCGCCTTGAAATCCCTGTCGGCGTAGCTGCTCGGGCCATGTCTCGCCGTTCCCAAACCTCATTGGCCCCCCACGTGTTGCGGCGTCGGTAGAAGGCCCGTTCTCCCTCCGAAATTGGCGTCAACAGCCCCCAGTGGTCTCAAGGGAGCTGCTGGGGCCTCCCGGGTCCTCCATAGGTCAGCCGCGGTCCCTTCATGGGCGGCGGAAGGTCCGCCTGCCCCGCTCCCGGCCTGCACGCACGGATGCGGCATTTGCTGGCCGGTCCAGGCCGCAGGTTGGCGGAAGGGGTAGGCGCCCCCTGGGCGGCCACCACCGGCCCCTTCGGTCGCTGTCGACCAGCCAGGGTGGCTGTGCGGCGCCCCGATCCAAGCGGGGGCCGATCCGGCGCCCGCTGGCTTCGTGCGGCCCGGATCGGTCCCGATTCCGCCGGGACCAAAATGTCCCGACCCCGCCGATCCTCCGTTGACAGTCGGTGGAACATTTTGTGGCGCCTCGATTTCAGAATCGCTGCCTTGAACCGTCTTGCCCTTCAACGATTGCATCAACAGCGCCTTGATCTCCTTCATACGTCCATCCATGCGTTCCTCCATGTTTTTTGTGGACGTGTTCAAGCAGCCTTCCATGGCCGCCACCGAATCCGCCAACCCTACGTAGTTCTCTAGGGTAGCCAATCGTGCGGTCTCCGCCTCCGAGCGTGTCACCATGGTCGCAGGAAGGATGCTCTGATACCAAATGATATGAACGTGCAAAAAGAAGAGAGATAATAGAGACTAGAGAGGAAGGGGAGACTAGGGTTAGGGTAGAGGGAAAGAGAGGAAAGAAACCTGATATGTCTTCAATAATCCTCCCCAAAGCAGCCCCGGGCTATAAATACCCGGGGAAAGGAGGGGGCCGGCTGGCCCCCCAAGTGGGGCTGAACCGGAGTGGTTCAGCCCCCCCTTCCGGCTGATTTAATGAGTGGGGGCTGAACCGGATGGTTCAGCCCCGTTGTCTTGCGCACGCTCCTTGGTTCGCCGCGAGTATTTATGTCCCGAGAACCCAAGCGGGTGTGGGGGCATAACAGATTAGTGAAAAGTTTATTTTAAATCGTGACAAAATTTCTTTAATTTTATGTCACACTTTTAAGTAACTTAAAAAAAACTTAGTGAAGGAAAAAACCCATTTAATGAATTATAATTATGTATGTGTAATGTGTTATGGGAAATGTAATAAAAAGAAATTTCATGTATAATGAAAAATAGTTTGTTTGACCTATGTATAGGGGGTACCAGGTCCTGCATCCACCAAGAACATTTCTTCCGTGAAGCGTAAAACTGAAGATTGTGAGGCGTTTCCACTACATAATAAGAAACTGGAATCAGATCTTGGAAATGATCGACTCCAATAGATGCTCATCATCAGCTTTTCGCTACTTGCCTCCTCTTCCTATTGATCAGAAGCATCCAGCAGCGACACGCCAGTCTCAATAGTGAAGCTACTAAGCTCAGTGTTGGGGAACTCGTTAGAAGCAATTTCTTCCGCCTCTCTAGGCTTCACAGGAGCTCCCTCTGGCCATGCCACACTTCAGAAAGAGGTCCTGCACTGACTTGTGTGAGCCCTACGCCTTCCTTCCCCCCCCACAACATTCATTGAGGGTCAACCACTTTCGTGGTTCATAAACCTTTCCTAGATGTAGAGTTTTCCCACACACCTAGTGGGACATCATTGATGAGATTACGCATGTGCTCTTGCAGCAAATCCCGAACACTTCATCGTTTTCTAAAAGACGTGAACGATCACCATGGCTTCCCGATCCCGAATGTTTTCATACGAACAATGATTCAAAATCTCATCTAGACGTGGGTCTTTCATCAGAAGATCAAAGAGGAGATCCTGCACTTCGCGCCTTCTTTGCTATCACTCGCCTCTGATCCTCACCCCTAGAAGTTGCATCCAAGCTCTCCCTGACAGATTGCATATGCGCTTCATTTTCAGTGGGCTCCATTTCCATAAGTAAAACTATCCTAGCCATTCAATATAAGGCTTAGAAAAATTAGGTTTTTATAAAACCCAATTCCCCTACATAATAAGCCTTAAACCGAGCCTTTAATTCTCGGTTCATGTGTGTAAGGAGCAGCCAACCCTTATTTCTCACACAAACTGAGCTCTACACGCACAAAAGGAGCACCGGATGTGTTCCCTATGCTTGTCGCAGGCGTGGAAGCTCTCTGTAGACTCCATCTCCGCTTGAAATTGCGTCAGAGCACCTCCAAAAGTGGCGGCCGACCCTCTCCAGCCTTCTTAACTCTGATTTAAAGCCTCCACTTCTTATGTCAGAAGTTTCTTCACTCAAAAACGTGAGTATCTTTTTTGCCCCAGCCCTAATCCGAGATCACTTTGCCTACTTCTTGCATTCAAGAATTTCTTCATGAATTCCCAAAGGTATTCAAGGAAAGGAAAGACTCCTGTTGTCAATGAGGTCAAATTTCTTCTTGCCCTAATTTCCAAGTATTTTAGGA
Source organism: Platanthera guangdongensis (assembly GCA_039583875.1). NCBI lineage: Eukaryota > Viridiplantae > Streptophyta > Magnoliopsida > Asparagales > Orchidaceae > Platanthera > Platanthera guangdongensis. Next base: position 178,115,858 of record CM077161.1, on the reverse strand, counting down.
ATTTCTATGAAACTTGAATTTGATGATTTCTTGTTTCTAAATTGAAGATCACCTATTCTCCATTTGATAAAGATTCTACCCTAGGAGTTCTAAATTTATAAGTAAAAGAAATTTAGGATTATTCAATTTTAGGGTTTTTGATTCCCTATGCCAAAATTTGTAAAATGATTGGCATATTGATTCTACCATGAATAGTGTTCAAGTATTTTAGGAATTTGTAAAATGGATGAAATATGATTCTCCATCATGTTTATTATTCAAGAATGATGCCTTAGAGTTCTAATTTCTATCAAGAATGATGTTTTATTCAATAAATGTTAAATGACTCTCATGTAAGCTTTCTTTTCATGTATGCTTAAAAATATGTTCAAGTAAAGATTAGTCTATCTTTCCAAAAATTTAAGCGATCTATGAAAGTTATTGACACAATGTAACCTTATCAAATTTTATGATAAGAATATTCTATAATGTCACTCCAACATGCTTAACTTAACAATTGACTCATAGTTCTATATAAATTACATGATCAAAGGTATTGTGATGTAGGTTTACTCTTAATAAAAGCTGAAATTTCTTTTATGAATAAGTCTTGTGAAATTTTTTGAAGTAAATTATTAATATTAATATTTATGTTAATGAATTTCCTTTCCTAATTAATATAAAGCATGTATTTGAAGTATATATATATATATTACTGTTTGAAATTTTAAAATCATAGCTACACCTTAAAGATGCTTTAGTGTATATAATACATGTATTGAATTGCTAACCAGCAATCCCCATTACTGATTAGAATGTCTCCCAAATTTTTGGTGCCTAAAAAATTAATAGAAGCTCAAATACACTAATTAAAATCCCCATGAGCAAACCCCACTGCTGTTCGGGAATTCTTTAAGCCTTAAGGAGCTTATTAAATGCAATTTTCATAAATTTAAGAGGCCAATCAGCGCAGCCCTATTGCTGTTTGGAAGTCTTCTAAGCCTCAAAAACCTATTAAACTCAATATTGAAGTGAAATACGCAAGTTACTAAAGCCAACCAGTAACATATAGTGCTGTTTGTAGTTAAATGACATGTAAAGAACCAAAAATTTATGAAGTACACGTGTATCTAAGGCCCAACCAGCCACCTAAGTACTGTTATAGAATTATTTAAGTTATTAAAGGACCCCAAACTTCTTGAACTGTCCCTTTTTGTAAACTCTAGTAAGGGACCAGTGAATACCCACTTAAAGAAGGCTAAATTTTAGTAAAATATTCAATTAGAAGTGTTTACATCTATAAGAAAGTAACTTTCAAGAAAATGAACAACATAAGAGTATGAATAGGAAAAAAGGTAAGCATACCAGTAAATTCACTTAGGAGTAAATCCATGAGAGCATGGTCATACTTTGCCATAGTTGGGTGGAGTTCCACCATAGTTCATAGCATGATTTGACTGCACAGGTGGGTTAAACCCTTGGGTGGTGAGGCCTCTTGCCCACCATAGTTAGTTTTCCCTAGTGGGGGTGAGATTATCCTCGCCATAGTTATTCCCAATTGGCGCTAAGAGTTATCTTACCATAGTTTCAAGATCGTGTCAAAATGAAAGAACTCTCATTTAACTGTAGAGGTTAATCTTGGGTTTCACTCCTAAGAGATTTCACTAAGAACCAACTTAAGAGAAAAGCTTTAAGAAATATTTTAAGAGAAATGATTTAAGAAATGCTTTAAGGAAAATGAAAAGCCAAATAAAAAAGTAAGAGAAAATACAAGTTGAATATGAAAACGTAATCCTAAGATATTATAGAAGTTAGAATAAGAATAATTTCTCATTGGGTTAGTTATACTCACCCTTTATTTTTAAGAAATTTTAGGGCTTAGAAGGCGCCCCTGAGCTTCATGATGATAGAAATCCTCAAAGGCCCAGAGCAGGAGTATGTCAGTTGATAATTTCATATTAGTTGTTTTAATGTGGCCTAAGTGCCAAGTTGTACCTATGTAATAGTTTATAAACAAATGATGTATAAATATACTGTGAAGTTAATGAATAATAAATGTTGTTCTTTATTAGATGACTCTTTATGCGTTCATGGGGTATGGGATCAGTACGTATCGTTGTTTACTATTACATTGTTAATTAATGTAAAAGCTGGGTGATTATGTTCTGCAATTTATTAATCCTAGATGTGTGTAGGAGCCTAGGATCTTAATGATACTCACATAGCACTACACCTCTTGAGTTGAATCATAAGCTAGGTTCTGAGTATGGTGATAGTGTTCCTAACCCATCTAGATACAAACTTTTTGGCAAGCTTATTTATCTCACTGTTAACAGTCCTATCATCACTCATGCAGTTCACATTATAGTCAGTCTGTCTCTGCATCCTGTACCACTCAATATGTCGTCGTACTTAGGATCATTCACAAGATGCATGGCACCAGCTCCAGATCCTTGTTTTCCCCATCGACCTCGCAATTAAAGCTTCTATCTATTCTAATGTTGATTGGGTAGGAGATGTCACTGATAGCTGATGCACTATTAAGTATTTTATGTTCCTTGGAGATTATTTGATTTCTTGGAAATCGAAGAGGCTGAATGTGATCTCTTGATCCGGTGCAGAGGACAAGTATAAGGCTATGATAAGTACTACTACTGCCAAGATTACTTGGGCTTTTTATTGAAATATGCACGACTATTTCTGGCTCTACTCACTTATATTGTGATAGCACTAGCACTATCTCGATTGCATCTAACCCAATTTTCATGAATTGATGAAAAACAAAGATTGGTGGTCACAATCAGACCATTAAAATTTACAATGGCATGTATTTCATCTCAATTACAGATAATTAACTTCTTCGCCAAGGTTCACAATGTTCAAAGATACATTTTTTTAAGAAAACTCTCAGTGGTTGTCCAACATGCTTTTGAAGAAGAGTGTTATACTTCTATTTCTCTCATTTTTCTCTTTCAAACTCATGAATAGTTATATTATGAGTTTGATAATCACTTATTCTGTATAAGGATTTGTTTCATTTATTTACCCCATTTGATGGGATAACTAATAACTTTAATTTTTCTCATTCAACTTCTAACACAAACCGGGCCTAAGCTGAGAAGTAGCATGTAATAGCTTTTGGGCTTCAATGGTATATAAACCGAAATTTGAGGACAATGGCGAGAGAGAAAAAATGGGGAGTGGATGCAGGATCGTGGAGGAACAAAACATATTAAATATTTGCGTTTTTTTTTGGCAATCCCTACCATTGTTTTACTTTGAGCAAGCTCAAAAGAAATTTTATGCTGATGCAAAAACTTAATGATTACAATCATTGATCAAGCAAGAAAGTTTGACAAAGTAATTTTATATTATTTTGGAGTTCTAATAAGTTATTTAAATTTTTTAAAACAAATTTGAAGTTTGAAGAGGAAAAAGCAAATGAAATCCACACTAAAAGAATGTTCTGATAGAAACAAGCTTCAGTTACACGCATTCGTGTATTACATAAATACCATGTGACTTGTATTCAGCAAATTTATATACATTTTCTCCAGAAAGAAGTATGGAAATTTTCTGCAGAAGCTGCTTAAGAAAATATCTAATCATTTTTTCATTAGACAGGAACAATTCAAAGGTAGAAGACATTCAATCATGGTAGCTCGCACGCAGAATTAACTTTGGTAAAAGGAAAAAAAGAAAATGATTGTTAACACCAAGCATCCTGAAGTATAGCAAAAATTTTAAAGACTGAAAAAACAATTTTGAAGTACCAAAAGCATGAGTAAAAGTGTTACACGAAAGAGAACCACAAATAAAAAGCCAGTGAGTAAGTATAAACAAGATGAGAAATTGAAGTAGAAGAATAATATATCATACCTTAGCATAGTAATCTTTCCAAACCCGTCGAGCCATCTGATGCCCACCAAGATCAAATGCCTTGAACTTAATCTTTCCAATGCTCAGCTCCTCCGAAGTCGGGTACTGGGTCGGCTGATGCTGTACCAACCTCTGTCCGCAACAAACATTAGAACAAATTCATCAGAGAACTAACATTTCTAGTTGAAAGAAAAAATTAGTAAGGAAGTGCCCCCTTTGTGCACATGTAAACAAAAAACAAAAACCCTACAAAGAAACGAACAGTTCAAACACATTCTTCAATTCAATCAGATAGTCTGTCTACTATGATCCTCTACTAGTAACTAGATAATGTAGCCTTGACTGCAGCATCAAATAAGGGAGCTCTTGAGGGGACCTTCAATAACTCGAGAATAGAACTGGGGGCCGATTTTAAGAAAAATGAAAGAATATACTTCTTGCTTGCTCTACATAGCCCAAGGGGGGGACTTAAATAAAAGTCACAGGACACATTTTGTGACTAAGTCTACAAGATCGAAATACTCACACTGCTATCAAAAAGACGAAAGTGCCACCCTAAAGTAAAAGATGACAAATCCAATAACACTAACCAAAGTAGGCCGACCCTCAATTGAAAATCAACAAAGCATGGTCCCCAATCTCAGAGGAGGATGGGTTAAACTCTCCCTCCTGAAGAAGATACCAGCATGCACACTACTAAGATCAATGCTGAACTTCTTGGAAGATTCAACAAGTATGCCTTTCAAGAACAGTCGTTCAGTTCTTATTAACAAGCTCCTCTAAGAGTGCAAATATAGCTCTCCCCATACAGCTCAATAGAGATCAAACAAAGAAATTGATCATTACCATCCTGAGGGCACCCAGATCTGCTTCCACTTGAAGGCATGCAAATCCTGACAGTGCCACCATTCAAAAGAATGGATAGAATTGGCTCCTTTAATGGAAGGGTCTGAAAAGTTCATCGCTTAAGGGAGGTACCCAATTGAATGACAAGAGTGGATAGAAGTCTGAAATAGCATATGATGATAGTATTATTCATGTTGTGTTAAACCCTTGGTAAATGTTATGATCTTATAATACTTTTATCAGGGATCAGAACAAAACTTCAGTATAAGACTATGTAATTATGCATTAAGCTTTGTGGTATAATGTATCAGAGCTCAAATGTTTTAAAATCAGGCATTTTAACTTTAAAAACTATGATTAAGGCTCTGTTTGGGACAGCTCTGGCGGCTGGAGAAGCTCTTTTCCAGCCTCCAGAGCAGGTAATGGATCTGTTTGGGACAGCTTCTCAATAAAATCGCTTTTTAAAAAACAGCTCTGGGAGCTATTTTTCGGAAGCAACCCCCCCCCCTGCGTTCAGCGGTCCTAAAATCGCGAAGCGTCTACTCCTTCCGATTCTCCTTCCGCATCTTTCCCGATCCCGATCCCGATCCCGCGGCTACTCCCGCATTCCCGATCGCAGTCGGTTCTCCTTCCGCCTTCTCCCGATCGCAGACGCCGCCACCTTCCCATTTGCAGACGTCGCCGCCGAACCTCCAGCTCGCAGCAGAAGCCGCCGCGTGTTACCGATCGCACGAACCCTAGCGTCCGGCGACGGAATCCAGCCTCTCCTCCTCCCCCAGCGCCGGCAAGGTGGTACTCCTCTGCCGCTCCTTCTTCCTCCTCTCCGGAGACAACAACGAGGAGGTTCTTCCTCCAGCGTCTACAAGGCTTTCTTCCTTCTCTGTGGCCCATTTTCTTCTTCCGGTTAGGTATACCAAATTCCTTCTCTGATACCAAATTTCTTTATATGGTTTGGGTATGTATATGAATGTGTGTGTGTGTTTTTTTTTGGTTTAGGGTTGTATGTATGTGTGTGTGTGTGTATGTGTGTGAGTTTGTTTGTGTTTAGGGATTGTGTATGTGTATGTGTGTGTGTGAATGTGTACTTAGGGTGTGTGTGTGTGTGTATTATGTGTGTGTGTGTGTGTATGTGTATATGAATGTGTATGGTTGTATGTGTGTGTGTGTGTGTGTGTTTTTTGGGTTTGGGTATGTATATGAAAAATGTATGGTTGTATGTGTGTGTGTGTGTATTATGTGTGTGTGTGTGTGTGTGTATATGAATGTGTATGGTTGTATGTGTGTGTGTGTGTGTGTTTTTTTTTGTTTGGGTATGTATATGGATGTGTGTGTGTGTGTGTATGAATGTGTGCTTAGGGTGTGTGTGTGTGTGTGTATTATGTGTGTGTGTGTATGTGTATATGAATGTGTATGGTTGTATGTGTGTGTGTGTGTGTGTGTGTGTTTGGGTTTGGGTATGTATATGAATGTGTATGGTTGTATGTGTGTGTGTGTGTATTATGTGTGTGTGTGTGTGTATGTGTATATGAATGTGTATGGTTGTATGTGTGTGTGTGTGTTTTTTTGTTGGTTTGGGTATGTATATGGATGTGTGTGTGTGTATGTGTATGAATGTGTTCTTAGGGTGTGTGTGTGTGTGTATTATGTGTGTGTGTGTGTATGTGTATATGAATGTGTATGGTTGTATGTGTGTGTGTGTTTTTTTTTTGGGTTTGGGTATGTATATGAATGTGTATGGTTGTATGTGTGTGTGTGTGTGTATTATGTGTGTGTGTGTATGTGTATTATGTGTGTGTATGGTTGTATATGTGTGTGTGTGTTTTTTTGTTGGTTTGGGTATGTATATGGATGTGTGTGTGTGTGTGTGTGTGTGTGTATGAATGTGTGCTTAGGGTGTGTGTGTGTGTGTGTATTATGTGTGTGTGTGTGTGTGTGTGTGTGTGTGTGTGTATGGTTTTTTTTGGGTTTGGGTATGTATATGAATGTGTATGGTTGTATGTGTGTTTGTTTTTTGGTTGGTGATTGTGCGCATGTGTGGATGTGTGTGTGAGTGTGTTTGTCTATGTGTGTGTTTGTTTTTTTTTGAATGTGTATGAGTGTGAATGTGTGTGTGTTGTGTGTTTGTTTTTTTTTGTGTACGTGTGTATTATTAGTAGTTCTTATTTTAATTTTATTAGTTTATAGTACAATGGTAAAACCAAAGGAAGGAGGAATCGTAGCGAGTTGGGAGTCAGGTGAAGTGACGTTATTTTGTGATCTCTGCATAAAAGATATTGGTTTGGGGAATCGGCCAACCACCCACTTCAGCAAAGAAGGGTGGAAAAATCTGATTACGAGGTTTAAAGAACGCACGGGGAAAAGCTACGATCGAATGCAAATGAAAAATAAATGGGATCATCTGAAGAAGGATTGGAAGTTATGGAAGGAACTGAAACATGATGAGACTGGTTTAGGCTGGGATCCAGAGAAGAGAACTATTGCTGCCTCAGAGGAATGGTGGGCAGAGAAGATTAAGGTCCGAACAAATTCAAGTTTCATTTCAATAAGGCGCATTCATCTCTTCGCAGTGTGATCGAGCGAACGTTTGGAGTGTGAAAAAAGAAGTGGCACATTTTGAGCAAAATGTCACAGTACAACTTCAAGAAACAACGTTCCATTGTGCTAGCGACAATGACCCTACATAACTTCATTCGGAGATATCCTTCTCGAGCACATCAGGGACAAGACCACTAGGGAGATCTTCATGAGTATCCCAGAAGATATGAGGGTTTGGTGGATTATGAAGGCGTACGAGAAGATGGCTCAGTGATACGAGCTTACCTTGATCGAAATCTCCTTTTATGTTTTGCATGTAAAACACTATAATATTTTTGTTTACTTTTTAATGTCGTCCATCATTTTTGAGTACTACTAGATTACATTGTAATAGATTTTTTGTTATCATCTTCACATATATATAATGTTTATGTTTTATTATGCTTTGAATGCAGGTACTAATAATGGAAGAGCATGACTCCTCCCCTGAAGATTCTGGAGATTCAACCAGTCTTTCGCCAGAGCGGAGACAATATATAGAATACTGCAGTGTAGTTATGTTATCGATCGAGAGGATGAATTATCATGTTCGAGATACACGTCCATGCACGACATCTACCCAAACTGGTTCGAAATGGATCAAAGAGTTACTAGAAGGACATCCAGATAGAATACATGACGCATTTAGGATGTCTAAACGCATTTTCGTAGATTTACTCCATAAACTAGAAGCAGATGTTAAACTTCAAGGATCACAGCGGACGTCTTCAAGAGAAATCCTAGGGATTACATTGTATATCTTAGCACAAGGAGGTTCCGTTAGATTGACGAAAGAACGGTTCCAGCACTCGACCGAAACAATAAGTAGATATTTTTTGAAAGGGCTTAGATCTCTTTTGTTACTGTCAATTGATGCTATAAAGCCTACTGACTGTCAATTCAGAGAGATTCCGGGTGAGATAAAGTATGATCCTCGTTACATGCCATTTTTCAAGGATTGAGTTGGTGTCATTGACGGTACACATGTTGATGCAAGGATACTCGTAGAAGATCAAGTACGATACATAGGACGTCATGGCACGACGACCCAAAATATAATGGCAGTCTGTGATTTTAACATGTGCTTTACATTTGCCCTCGCTGGATGGGAAGGATCTGCTCATGATAGTCGCATCTTTGCACGGGCATTGGCCGACGATAGATTGCACTTTCCGCATCCCCCACAAGGTATAATAATCAATATGTTTACATTCATTCAAATTGTTTGTATTTCATAATGTTTACCTGCTTAACAAACCAAATAAATGCAGGTAAATATTATTTAGTGGATGCTGGTTACCAGTTAAAGATGGGTTATCTGAAGTCGTATCCAGAAACAAGATATTACTTGGCTGACTTTGCCCGTGGGAGTCGGCCTGTACAAGGCAAGAACATTTCAATAAGACGCATTCATCTCTTCGCAGTGTGATCGAGCGAACGTTTGGAGTGTGGAAAAAGAAGTGACACATTTTGAGCAAAATGCCACAGTACAACTTCAAGAAACAACGTTCCATTGTGCTAGCGACAATGACCCTACATAACTTCATTCGGAGACATCCTTCTCGCTGGGACCCTGAGTTTAATGCTTATGATGCTGATGAGTCTTCTTTCGTTCCCTCAGAGGCCGAGGAACCTGCGGCAGAGGATGAAATTGAAAGCGATATGCGTGATGCTGCTGGAGAAGAACATATGTCTACAGTACGAGATAACATTGCCGAAGAGATATACAGCGCGCGCAGGTAAAAATTCGATCCAACGCTTACTAAAAATTTAAAGGGTTAAAAATATCAAAAGTTTGATTCATATCAATTTATTTTCGAACAGGTGATCGAAAGGATTGGAAAAAGGAGTCGCCGGATGTTGCAAGACCTTTTTTTCTATTTGCTACAACTATGTAAAAGACACATGTTATCAGTTATTTTTAAATATTTATATATTTTCGTTTTTTAAAAAACAGCTTCCAAAAGTTGTTTCTCCAAACAGCTAAAAAAAGAAAATCGCTCTTCAAAGCGCACTTCTGCACATAACACACAAACACTTTGCAGCTTTTCAAAACTGTTCCCCAGAAATCTATTTCAAAACAGCTCTATCCGGACAGCAGCTTTTCAATCCGCCAGAGCTGTCCCAAACAGACCCTAAATACAGTATATTTTGTTTTGTATACAACTTGTTATATCTCCTATTAACCATGTAACATGTATTGGATATCCTCAGAGCCCATTGGATATTGCGTGATTAGGAAGGAGTGTTTCAACAACCTTCTTAGTTGTAGTTGGCGGTAATGGCCTGAAAATTTTTGGAGAGCACCACATATTTCCTTCTATTTATGTAGCAGTCGCACCATCGATGTTGGAGCAAGCTTAGGTTAAGGTTGTCGAAGTGGATGGATGCATAGGCATGCTTCAACTCACCGCCTAGGTGTGGCATTGAGAAGAATGGACAATAGGTAGATATTTACCAACTTGAATGTTTAAAGGGAGGAGTAGGATCTCCTTTAGGTAGCCGTATAACCTTAGTTATTAAAAGGCGCAAGGCGCACCAAAACGCAAAGAGGTCTTGGAGCCTGAGATCAAGGCGCAGACGCGCACCTGACAAAGGCAAGGCGCAACCACAATCAACATCAAACTTCATTTCAGCTTCTCTATCAAATTCTGCATTTAGTCTACTAACTAATCATTCATTACTATCGTTTATATCTCTCAAGAAATCGATTCAATGTGGTCATTTGCATCATATCTAAGTTTCAACGCACAATTATCTTTCACAAGCATTAAATCAATAAAAATTATTGAGTTTTTACATTATATTTTTCTTAATTTTTGAAAAAAAAATTACAACAAAAATCTCGTTCATTTGCGCCTTTTATATTCCAAAGTCGCAAATAAAACGCATGAAGGCGCAAACATATGAGCTGGTGAGCCTTGAGCCTTAGAAGCGCCTTTAATAACATAGCGTATAACTGAAGCAAATATTTCAAGTAAATCCATGTTTTAATCAACAATACAGAATAAAGTGTTTTTCATGCTGAGACGTCATTAAAACATACAAACTTTTACTTTCCTCGGGGGAGATTTGAGGTCAAAGTAGACAATTTTAGGGTGGATTGAACCACACCTCCTTAAGGTTCATATATACAAGTGGCATACAAGGATATTGAAAACCCCCAAATAGTCCATGGGGGTAAACTTCCACCTACAATTCCACAAAAACATTGGATCGACTAGCATGCCCAATCAATGAACCGTTTAAACGCAGAAGCCCCAACTCTATACCAACCTTAGTTATTAAAGGCGCACCAAGGCGCAAAGAGGTCTTGGAGCCTGGGCGCAAGACTAAAGGCGGAGGCGCGCGCCTGAGGAAGGCAAGACGCAATCACATTCATTTTAAATAATCAGCATCAAATATCATTTCAACTTCTCGATCAAATTCTTCATCTACTCTACTAATTAATCATTCATTACTATCGTTTATATCTCTTAAAAAATAGAATCAATGTGGCCACTTATATCATATCTAAGTCTCAACGCACAATTATCTATTACAAACACAAAATCTATAAAATATGATTGAGTTCTTATATTGTTTTTTCTTAATTTTTGAAGAAAAAAATTTACAACAACAATTTCACTTAGACGTGTCTTTTATATTATAAAGACGCAAATAAGGCGCACAGAGGCGCAAACCTCTGAGCCCGATGAGCCTGGATCCTAAGGTGTGCCTGAGGCGCGCTTTAATAATATAGATACCAACCAAATAGTGGTAACAACCATTCGTCTCCCCTATCCCTAATCTACCTACCTAACATGGTAGAACAAATTCCACCTTGCTTCGATACGTTAATTGGGGGTAGATCATGTTGAATGAATTGTAGCAACAGCGTTGCATGCATTGGGTGTTTTCTTTGTGTTAACAAAAAATATTTGTCTAATCCACCATGAACTGCGTCTATACTCTATAGTTATTAACTTTAAGAACATGAAACTTTGAGAGCCAAAAAAATTTAATACTTGACTAATTTGGCCAGTATGTGTTTTGACAGCTTGTTTCACCTAATTTTAAGAAAGTTCATGAGCTCAGGGAAGTCTTTCTACATCATATTCCCAATCCAAATGAATATGCCTAGCATGAAATATCATCTAGACTAAGTGCATATAATTCTTACTCCCTGGCCAAAATCAAAACGCACTCAACATCAGCCAATCCTTCTTCAAAGCAGAATAAAATAAAAGGCATTGAGATTAACAATTGAAACCAAATAAAATGGCAAATGAATCTTTCATCCATAGCCTGACATTAAAATCAAATGAAACGGTGAAAAAAAATTCTTTTTTATGCTAGAAATCGAAGTAAAAAGATAGATCCACTAAAAGAGACTACGAGAACATAATTTGAATACTTCCAGGAAGATCGCCCGTGAGATAAAGCAAGCAGATCCATCTTCGTCAGTTTCCTTCAATTTTTCGTCAAAAAGAATTCACGCAAGATAAAGCTCGTTTCTCACGATAGCTATAGAGAATTTTCACCTCATCCTTGAGCATGTGAAGGAGGGTTGTCTTCCCCGCGTTATCAAGCCCGAGGAAGAGGATCTTAGCCTCCTTCTGCCACAGCCCCAGCGAGGCGAGGACGCCGTAGAACCAATCAACGAGGAACATAGCTGTTCGATCGGGTTGGATGGATAGCTGCCGGGAAAAACTGGATCCGGCCGGCGACAAATCTCCGGATGGGCAAAAACCGACGGGAAACCTAACGCGAACAGGGTGTGGGCAAAGAAATAGCTCCGACTACGAAACCTAGACAACAGCAGCCAGACAGAGGGGAAGGGCAATAGAAAACGGTACGACAATAAAACAAATTTTTTAATTGAGATATTTTTGACATCAGATATTTAATTATTTATTAATATTTATACTAATATAAATACAAGCATTGTATTGCTACAGTACGTGGCACCCGTCGGTTACATTTGATATAAAAAAATTTGATTTCAGCCAACCGCGGTCGGCGGATACGGGGGTGGCCTGACCAAACCCCAGCAACGGGGTCGTCGGACACTGGCGATGGCCCTGCCGGACCCCCTCCGGCCAACCCCCACCGGGGTCGCCGGTGCCCGGCGACCCCGACGGTGGGGTCCGATCAAGCTGCCGTCGGCTTCGCGGGCGGTTGTTGCTCCACCGTCGAAGCTCGCGGGCGGGACGGCGGACCGACTCCGGCCTACCCCCGCCGGAGTCGCCGACGTTCGGCGTCCTAGGTGGTGGGGTCCGATCAGGCTGCCGCCGACGAAGCCGGCGGCTATGGCTCCACCATCGAAGCTCGCGAGAGGGGACGACAGAGGCGATTCGCGGGCGGGATGGAGGAGCTGACAAAAACAATATTATTTTTTATTTTAATAATTAATTAAAATTAAAAATTAAAATTCTCAACGAAACGAGCTTCTTTGCAGGGCTACGCCCATGCTCGAAGCTCTCGGGTAGCCTTCAGCTGCATCCAGGCGGGCTTCGCCCGGGCTTGATGCTCCGGGCGGCGTTCGGTCGCATAGAAGCAGGTCTGGCTTCCACGCATTCCCCGGCTCGGCGCTGCAACCTCCAGTCGCGCCCCCCGAAGCCCTATGATTGTTTGATTTTGCATACGCGATCCGGGGGGGCACGCGTGGCGGTTGCGGCACCGAGCCGATGAATTGCGTGGAAGCTGAACCCGCTTCTATGCGGTCGAACGCTACCCAGAGCATCAAGCTTGAGCGAAGCTCGAGCAAAGCCTGGGCGGAGGCGGGCAGAGGCGGGCAGAAGCGGGCGGAGGTGGGTGAAGCCCGCCTGGATGCGGTCGAAGGCCGCCCGAGAGCTTCGAGCACGAGCGTAGCTCGTGCGAAAAATCTGGTATAAGTAAATGGTCTTATTTATTTCATTTTTAAAAAGTGTTGTTAAATGCACAAAATCTTTGGCTATGTGTAGATGAATAGAATAAGGGCGTTGTTACTTCCATATTATCTTCGGCTTTGCGCACATCAATACTATGTGCATTTTGCTGGGAAATCGCATGGCGCTCTTGTTAGACCGGGCATATTCAACCGCATTAGCTCGTGAGCGGCCGAGCGAGTCAACAGTCAAAGATTTTCTGGTTGCTGGGACGACTTGATGACGTGAAAACCCACAATTAGGGTGAAAAATCACGCGGTCGGTATAGTGTCGACCGAACTTCCACTATATCAAAGTTTGTTACAAACCTTTTTGGAGAAGGGCGAGGGCGACAGACCGCGCCTCATTACACTTAATGAAATGGGGGGAGAGTGAATGTCAGGTCCTGTTGGCCGCTGTGCAGGTTCCACAATCTTCTGTCGTGCGTTCACTGTAGGTGCGGGCGCTTCTTGACATCTGGGGTTGTGTTGACGCGTCGATGGTGACGACTTTGGGCGTCTTGTTCTTAGCTTGATTCCACACTAACTTCCTCTTCGCTTTGCGGCCTTGGCGGGACCTTGCGGGAGCGGTCTTGGATGAGAGATTCTGTAGAGAGAAAGCAAGAGGGAAAGAGAGTGAAGTGCGGTGAAAAAATGGGAAAAAATCCCTTTGAATTGGAAACTGGGCATATTTATAGATTTTGGAGTTGACGGTCCGATAATTTTGCGCAATAACTACAGGACCAGCCAATAGAATTGTCCGAAAATGATCACGTGGATCCCACTTTTAGGAAAAATCCACCTTGTCTCCGGGTCACAGGAAGGCTTGCCCGCGAGGAATGGCGACCCGATGGTGCCGGCGGGAGCGGCCGACCGCTGCCGCCCCATACGGAGTGCGACCGGGATGTGCAGCCGACTGCGGAGAGGCCGCACGGGGGTGAGCGTCCTCGAGCGGCCCCAATAGGGGCCGACCGCGACGAGGCTGCCCAGATTCGGGCAGCCTTGGCCGATCCCTGCGAGGGTCGGCCTCCCAGAATCGGGAGGCCTTGGCCGGCCTTTTGCAGGACCGGCCGCGGCAAGGCTGCCCGGGATCAGGCGGCCTTGGTCGGCCCTCGCGAAGGCCGGCCGGGGCGAGGCCGCCCGGAATTGGGCGGCCTCAGCAAGCCCATGCGAGGTTCGGCCGCGACGAGGCTGCCCGGGATCGGGCGGCCTCGGTCAGCCCTAGAGAGGGCCGGCTGGGATCGGGTGGCCTAGGCTGGCCCTTGCGGTGGCCGGCCGTGCAGGGAACACCCGTTTCTAGGCAGTTAGAGGGGGCAGTCGGCCTAGGGTCGGGGCCGACTGACGCCGCAGGCGGCAGCGGTTGGGCTGCGTGCATGATTCGGCCCGTGGTAGTTACCGCGTAGATAGGGCACGCGGATCCCGCGCACATCGATTACCTGCGTAACTTTCATGACTTTAGTGGGGGAGAGAGCGATTTAGCTATATGCAACCCAGTTCTTTCTATAAATTGGGGCTGACCCCATCATTTGCCCACCAATGACCTCGGAGTCCGTAGCCGAACCGAATGGAGTCTGTGGGCTTTTACCCTTACGCGGATCAGGACCTTAATGACGGGTGTGACAGACGATGCACGTGATGGCACGATTGAAAGTGAAAAGGTATGGCGATGAGGTGAGTCGCGGAGAGACGGAGCAGGACGCCTACCCCCCCCCCCGGGCGGGGCTGTGCATGCGGGGTGCTCCCCGTGTGAGAGGGGCGCGCGTGGTGCGTGGGGGCTAACCCGCGCGTTGTGCGCGCGGGTTGCCCCCCTCGCTATGCGCGAGGTAGCCCGTGCGGTGCGCGAGGAGTTAGCTCGTATGTGGGTTAGCCCTTGCGCGGTGCACGTAGGTTATCCTGTGTGCGGTGCACTCGGGTTGCCCCACGCTCAGTGACCACGGGCTCCCCCGCGTGCGGTGCACGCAGGCTGTTCCTGGCGGGGGGGGGGGGGGGGGGGGGGGTCGCGCCCTACTCGTCGCTCGCGCGGGGCACACCTCACGCTTTGTTTACGCGAACTGCCACGACGCACTGTGTGTTTGCATGGCTTGCTTTGCTACCCCGACACACGAGTCTTATCTCCTAAGGTGTCTCCTTGATCAGTCTTTTACTTATCTTTTGCGTGCTATTTTTCCAGGATCCGAGGCATGTTGTTCACGATAGGGGCGATGCATATGCGTTCCACTCTCACTGCATAGCAAATTACTTCTTTGAGGGGGCACTACAACATTCCCTCCAGTCTTGAAATCAAGATTCCTCAGGGCGAGCAACGGGTGCAGAGTCCCCGGTGGGCTGGATGACTTTATGCGAATCTTCTCGTAAGGCCGGTCTTCGGTTCCCACCGTGTGAATAAATCACAGAGATCTTGAAGCATTGTGATGTTCCGGCGTCACAGTTTACCCCTTTGGCGATGACGCGCATTATGGGCCTGATTGCTTTCTTCTGTAAACATGGCTCGTGGTTCTCGCTGGAGCACTTTAAGGAATGGTGTGATGTTAGCGCCGACGGCGGTGGCCGTATTGAGGTTCATAGCAACAAGACCTTGTTGGTGTTTGAGAGTCGGGTAGACAGGCACCACAGGAACACAGTGCATGGATACATCCAAAATCTCTAGGAGTGGCCCGAGCTTTGGAGCTCCCTTCCAGACCGATGTCGTCGAGTGAAGGGCCGCGTGAGCAATTTTACAATGGTGCTCGGGTTTGGATCTGCAAACGAACTGACAGACCATCTGTTCAGTATTTCTTTGTTCGTGGAGGAGAAGCGCTTACTGCTATGTGGCCTTTCTGTTGATCCGGAGCGTTTTACCGTTGTTCCGTTGGGACGCGATCGAAAGAGAAAGTTAGTGTTCGGCGGGTTGAGTTGGACGAGAACCAGATAGTTCCACGACCTACTACCAGGGTGCAAAGCACAAGATTTTAACCAGATAGTGGAAGATCAGGTTTAACCAGCCTGGGGGATGTCGCTGAGTGGTTGGTGGTGAAGGGCAGAACTTCGAAACTAGGCGGCCGTGAGGGGCCAGGCCCTGACAGTGTCATGACCTACTGTATTAGAAGGGCGGACTTTCAATCGCTGGTAGTGGGAGGTCGCTGGGACTTGGTCCCGAGGATGTGGTGAAGAGCAGATATTCGAACCGGTGGCGAGCGAGGGGGTAAGCCCTGGAGATGTCGCGACCTACTATAGAGAGAAGGGCAGACCTTCGATCATCGACAGTGGGAGGCCGCTAAGATGTGGTCTTGGGGATGTGGTGAAGAGCGGATCTTCGAACCGGTGGCGAGCGAGGGGGCAGAACCTGACAACGCTACGACCTACTGTGGAGAGAAGGGCAGACCTTCAATCATCGACAATGAGAGGCAGCTGGGACTTGGTCCCGAGGACGTGGTGAAGAGCGTATCTTCGAACCGGTGGTGAACGAGGTGGGAAGGCCTTGGAGATGTCGCGACTTACTGCGGAGAAGGGAGAATCTTCGATCATCGGCAGTGGGAGGCAGCTGTGACGTGGTCCCGAGGATGCGGTGAATAGCGGATCTTCGAACCGGTGGCGAGCGAGGTGGCATGCCCTGTCGACGTCGCGACCTACTGCGGAGAGAAGTGAGGACCTTCGATTGTCGATAGTGGGAGGATGTTCGGACGTGGTCCCGAGGATGTGGCGAAGAATGGATCTTCGAACTGGTGGTGAGCGAGGGGTCAGACCCTGACGACGCCGCGATCTACTATAGAGAGAAGGGTATACCTTCGATCGTCGGTAGTAGAAGGCCGCTGGGATGTGGTCCCGAGGATGCATTAAAGAGCGGATCTTCGAACCGGTGGCGAGCGAGGGGGCATGCCCTGGCAATGTCGCTACATACTGTAGAGAGATGGGCTGGCATTCTGTAAGACCCCCCTCCCCCTTACCAAGGAGGGCTACCGGATCTTATGCCCAGAACCGCCGTCTTACGGTGGCACTAACTCACGGGTTAGTCGACACCGCAACATGCCGATCCTGCCGGCTAGTACAATCATTAACCTGTAGGCCAATATGAGAAGAAGAAGTAAACTGTATATGTAAAACTACAAGTCCACAAGCCACAGTACAATCATGTAAAAGAAATGAATAGTACATCATAATAGTCCACAATAAAGTACAAATGAAAGAGTAAAAAGGGCTTATGCTCAGTACATCAAATCTCTCTCTCACAAAATCATAAATGCGGAAGCTATGCTAGAACATCGCTCTCGTCCCACCTGAGGACGCACAGTAGTGGTAGTAGCCTGCTGAAGCGGTATCTGCTCCTCATGTCCTGCCTCCTCGACGTGCTGGTGCTCCATCTCCACGGGCTCCTAAAAATAGTTGGTCACCGACCATTAGTCAAAAAGACTAAGTCGTTTCCTCCGCACCTCGCCCCGCAGCTCCTAGGCACCGAGCGGGAGGACGAAGCGGAGGACAACAAGGGGTAACAAGGTGGAAGCAGGTGACAATATCTAACTAATACTGTAATAAGTAATGTAATTCTACTCTAGCAATTCTAAGTACGGTACAAGTAGTAAGTAAGAGTAGTGCAGTAAAGAAAAGTAAAAAAGCAGTAGTATGAACAAGTAAATAAGCTAAGCTACCACTATGTTATCATCACAAACGTACCCTAACTTATATAAATGCCCATACAGATATATAAGTTAGGATTTCCAGGAAATTTAACTTATCATATAAAAGAGCCCATACTAATTTATATGATAGGGATCTATGAAGCGTATGACCTAATATGAATGAATGATATGATGCAATTTTATGCGCAGGCAAGTGTAACTCACACACAACGACTCTGTGATCACAGACCTTTAGTTCCCACTTTTTGAGAGAAAGCATCACTCTCGGGTACCACCGCTGTGGCTACGGCAGCAGCGGAGCGGGCGTCTCCGCTTCTAGACCGGTATGCACACTACCAAGCCTTAGACCCCTCTCATACGCCTCTGTACACGTCCAAGGTGCACTCTAGAGTCTCGCGTACGTACTTTGCTGACAAACCCGTCAGTCTTGTTGGGTCGGATATGTGTTATTGGGGATCGTCCTCCAGACCGCAGTGTAAAACAACCCACTGGCCCCTCTAACTCCCACAACCGCCTGGTGCACCGTACTGCCATCGGTGTGACGAACGGCCAGTACCGCATGCCCCGCCACGATATTTATGCACATGCAAGTAATTCATACCGAGCCTCCCGCTCGCAGGACCAAAACCCGTCCTGAATCCCTCAAACCCAAACCCGGGTGAGAACGCACATTAGTGCCTTTATACCAACTCCCTCAAACCCCAAACGGGTGAGCATATATCATGAATCTCTCCAACCCCACACAGGCGAGAAGGTACGACAGTGTCCTAACCTATTATGCTACTCTTGTCTACAGTTTATTATACTTAGAGATTTAAGGTTAATCCCAGGACTGCCCCCGGTATTCCCTGTGAAGGGCTCTCAAGGGGCACTAGGAACTGTGTTGGGATTACGCCCAGCGTTCCCTTTCGCAAGGATACTTATTTTAGTTGGTGACTACCCATGTATCTCCCCAGCTCTCCTTATTGCTTTAGTACAACCCTAGTGACTTAAGGTATTACCGGGAAAACCGACGGTCTTCCGCCGATCCCCACTCCAGTTGCTAGCTAAGACTTGCACTTTTGATCCCTCACTAAGACAACTCTACCCACCAGGGTTACTCATGTTGAACTCTCTCTTATTTCTGCCGATAATCAATCCCCTGGTAATCCCCTAAGGCAAGACCTATTTGTGTTATATGCAGACCATGACCTATGATTACCCTAAAAATGTGATCTTCCAAACCTTAAGGCATATTGCCTCTAAATATTTATCCTAAGGTGTTATGGACTAAGGGAACTACCCTAAGAATTCTCATAATTTTCTTTGGCCAAATAGTCCTTTAATTAATTCTTTTAATTTAAAAGCTAGGTCACTTTACACATGAAGTAGTTTGATTAAGTATCCACTGACCTAGGGAATTTTTTCCTGAGATGTATATTGACAAAATATTGCTGCCTACAGAATTTCATAATTTTCCTTAAATTATTTATTATCATTTTCTATTTAATATCAATTCCACACAAATTCCATTTTCCAAATAAAGTATAGGCATTATGTACTCAAAAATTCTAGAAAAATTACAGAACTTCTAGGACACTAATTTATGACTATAGGCAGAGTATCATCAACATTTATTGTAAAATGGCCTATAGGATTCCATTATAAGATATTTACCAAAATGCCATTTTATTAATTTAACAACAAACAATGCATCCATTAATTCTGAGAAATTTATGCAAAACTAATAATAACATTTTATAGCCATAAAATAAATTCCAAATTTTTCAGAAGTATATATCCATCATTTCAAGAATTTATCAAGATAGGGGTAAAATGGGGAATTTAGGGTATCTACTCCAAAAGTTCTTCAAAACAGAGAAATCATATTTTTCCTAAGTCAAATGTGGTCTCATATATGCCTTGGCAAAATTGTTTGAATTTGTACTTGAAGAAACCCTATTTTCCAATTTTATTTCCAAAATAGCTATATTAAAAAATAAATTCCAATAAATGGGATTTTGATTCCAAAAATTCCATTATTAATTTGAGGGATGAAATTTACCCTAATGAACCACTGTAAATAATTTCATGACCCTTGCATGTCACCATTGGGCTAAATACACCAATTTGCATTTTTGCTATTGGCACACCAAGGCTTAACATAGGCTAGCACATGCAAGTGGATTCTCCAACATGCAGTGAACCCAAGGTGCTGAAAATTTTATCATGCACCAAGGATGACCCCACTGACCTACCACCAAAATTTGGGGTCATGGGGAGGAGTAGAGCTCCATATATGTCATTTATTTATATTTTGCTATTTTACCAAAAACTATAGGAAAATATTCTCTAAAAATTCCTAAATTTTGGCAGGAGCTAAGTATGCCCTAATCATGCATGTGCCCAAAATTTGGGGCCATGGTGATCAATAGTTTGACCTAGGCATCCAATTTAATATCTGCCCTACTCTAGGACCAGTCCTAGGAGAAATGACCTACAGGACTGTACACTACACCAAAATGTATGTTTAGGGTGGCATATTAAAGGTAAAACCCCTGGCTACATTTTTCATTAAGGGGCAAAGTTCTGAAAATGCCTCTAAGAGGCCTAAATTTAACATGCAAAGTGACTGAAAAAGTGTGACAGAAATCATACTATTCAATACATTAAATTAATTCATATTAATAACCGCGCACGAATCTTAAAGCTTATCCGACGGGATCTGGTCATCGTCTACCTCCAGCCAACGGTTGAGATCGAGCCGACCTGGAGCAACTTTGCCGGCGGTTTCCGGCCAACTGAGACGGCGCCACCTCCGGCCAACGGTGCCATCACCTTCACGGTGGTGGTGACTATCATTTCCCGGCGATGGGGCGGCGGGAGACGGCGGCGACGGCGATCCCGAGCGGTTTCAAAAGCTTGGAATTCTCTCGATTTTCTCACATGGCATCGGGCTCAGTTGAGCCCGATATCTCTCCTATCTGATCTAAGATGCTAGTACGGGTAGAGGTGAAGTGAAACGCACCTGAATCGAGGCTTGGCTGCGGGTCAGGCGGCGGTTTGCCGTGGTGGTGGTGCGCCAGCGAGCTCCACCCCGAAAGCTCAAATCTCCACCGTTCTCCATGATTAAGCAGTCGAATTCCACTCCTTTCGGCCTTCTGAAGCTAATGGTGAGCTCTGTTTGGACTGAGGTGGGCTATAAGTGGAGTTAACTCCAAGGTGAGCTCGGTTTGAGCTTTGGAGGCTTCACCCATGGTGCCATGTGGCTCTCAGCTCTGGTATTCTGCTGGAAATGAAGAGGGGAGGTCGGCCACCTGGTTTTGGGCAGCCAAAACCAGCTGATGGGGTGGCCATGTGGCCACCATTTCCTTCATTCCCTTTTCTCTCTCCTCCTTTCCTAAAAATCCCAATTTTACCCCCTTGCATGTATTCTATCTCCTGATTTAGAGGGGTAGGACTGGTCTTGTTCACTTGGGCTGACTATGGGCCAATTTTGATGGGCTTGGTCCAAGGGGAAATGACTTGGCCTTCATTTCATTCCTTAGGTCAAATTGTTGACCAAATTGACTTTTAGGGTTGACTGGTCAACCATGGTGGGTGGACTGACCCCACTTGGTGGAAATGGGTCTAGTGGCACCACCCAACTAGGTTTGGGTCAAGGGGGTGCCCTACTTAGGTTAATTAGGCCTATGAGTGTGGGTTTGACCAAATTAAGCCCAAGGTTGACTTTGGTCAATTGGGGTCAAAATGTTGACCCAGTGACATACCTTAGGGTCCACTTAGATTGTCTTTAGGGTTAGGGTAATGTGGTGGGGTCATGGTGTGGCTAGGGTCCCTAATTAGGCTAGTTTGACCTAATTTGACTAAGGTCTTATAGTGGGCCCCACATGGCTACCACCCACTACCTAGGGTCAAACCTAGTTGATCTCCTTAAATCTCACCACATGCCTAACCCAATCTAAGTTGAGGGGTCCAGAAGTAACATGGGATGTTACAAATTCCAATAAACAAGAAAATAATTTCGTCCCCGAAATTTAAGTTCGGGTCTACGGGGTTCTATTTGCAAGAATCATCAAGAAATTTAAAGACATAACTTAAATGTACCTGATGCGAATAGCTCCGGGTGTTGCTCCAGCATCAGATCTCTCGGCTCCCAAGTGTGCTCCTCCCGTCCATGGTTGGACCACAGCACCTTCACAAGAGGGACCTTCTTCTTCCGCAACACTCGGATGGCTGTATCGTCAATCCGGATCGGCTCCAATCTCACTGATCTGTCAGGCTCTACCGGTCCGGCTGTAGTAGTGATGTGCTGCTCCGGCCGAAGGAGAGCTCTTCGCAAGGAAGAGACATGGAAGACGTCATGTAATGCACCCAACTCCGGTGGCAGCTGCAGTCGGTAAGCCAAGGGGCCGATCCGCTCCAGGATCAGGTATGGCCCCATATATCGTGGACTGAGCTTCTTGTGCCTCCGCACCCGAGAAACACCGTGTACTGGACGTATCTTCAAGAATGCCCTGTCTCCAACCTGGAACTCCACCTTCCGGTGCCGAGCATCATAATACTTTGCCTGCCTGCTCTGGGCCTCCAGTAGCCGATCCCTGATCAATCGAATCTGAGCTTCAGTGTCCTCTATATAATCAGATCCCAGAGCCCTGGTATCCACATCCTGAACCCATGACAGCGGTGTCCGGCATCTCCTCCCATAAAGCGCCTCGTATGGAGTCATCCTGATGCTAGCCTGGTGGCTGTTATTATACGAGAACTCGATCAATGGCAGCAGCCTCTCCCAAGGCCTCCCCGTATCCAATATGCATAATCTGAGCAGGTCCTCCATGGTCCGGATGGTCCGCTCGGTCTGTCCATCGGTCTGCGGGTGGAAGGCGGTACTAAAAGTAAGCCGAGAACCCAAATAAGCATGTACGGCCCTCCACTCGCTCGAAGTGAACCGACCATCACGGTCCGAAACAATAGTCCTGGGGATACCATGATATCTGACGTACTGCTCCACAAATAGTCTCACCAGAACTGCAACTGGGGCATCCTTTCGAACTGGAATAAACCGCGCTACCTTGGTCAATCTGTCCACTATAACCCATATGGAATCATGCCCAGAGTGGGAGCGAGGCAACCCGTGTACAAAGTCCATAGCAATGTCCTCGAACTTCCACTCTGGAACTGGCAGTGGCTGTAGTAAACCTCCAGGGCTCTTGCATTCCGCCTTCACACGCTGGCAGGTCTCGCAATGGGTCACAAAATCCGTGATCTCCCTCTTCATCCCGGGCCAATACATGGATCTCCGCAAATCTGCCCACATCTTGGTGATGCCGGGGTGCACTGAATATCTCGAGCAATGTGCCTCTCGGAGTATGTCCTCCCGGATACTGCCTCCTGCTGGTATGTAGATGCGTCCCCGGAACCTAAGAAGATCATCCTGTAGCATGTAGTCCTCGACCCTGCCCCTCTCTAAGGCACTGAAAATCGGCTGTAACGCAGCATCCAGCCTCTGATGTGCTCGGATGCGCTCCTGTATATCATCGCCGCTGATCACTGAGCTCAAATACTCTCTATATACGACTGGCTCGGTCTCGGACACCATGGTGATGTGCATGTCCTCCATCATCTGTAGCAGCTCTAAAGACATCATTCGGGGCTTCGGTCCAGAAGTGCCGGCCCTCTTGCTCAAAGTATCTGCAACCGTGTTCGCTTTTCCCGGGTGATAGTGGATCTTGTAATCATAATCACAGAGGAACTCCAGCCACCTCCTCTGTCTCAAGTTTAGGTCCTTCTGCGTATCGATATACTTGAGATTCTTGTGATCTGAAAAGATGTCACAATGAATCCCATATAAGTAGTGCCTCCATATCTTTAGGGCGAAAACCACAGCCCCGAGCTCTAGATCATGTACTGGATAGTTATGCTCATGCTTCTTCAACTGTCTCGAAGCATAAGCAATAACGCGTCCATGCTGCATCAGGACTGCACCCATCCCCTGATAAGAGGCGTCCGTGTAGATCTGGAATCCTTCGCTCCCGGATGGAAGCGCAAGAATGGGGGATGAGATGAGTCGGTCCTTCAGCTCCTGAAAAGCCGTCTCACACCGCTCTGACCAAACAAAATCTGTGTCCTTCTTCGTCAAGGACGTGAGGGGGAGTGCTATCCTCGAGAACCCCTCCACGAATTTGCGGTAATACCCTGCTAGTCCCAAGAAACTGCGGATGTCAGATGCGGTCTTCGGCCGTGGCCAATCCCTCACCGTCTCTATCTTGGCTGGGTCCACTGCTAACCCAGCCCCACTGATCGTGTGCCCCAGGAATGCCACCTCCTGCAACCAGAACTGGCACTTTGAAAATTTTGCGTACATCTGGTTCTCCCTCAGCCTCTGCAAGACCTGTGCCAAGTGCTCCGTATGCTCCTCCTGAGTCCGAGAATAAATAAGGATGTCGTCGATGAATACAATCACGAAGCGGTCTAAGAAAGGCTCGAAAACACGGTTCATTAGACTCATGAATGCAGCAGGAGCATTCGTGAGCCTAAAAGGCATCACCGTGAATTCGTATAATCCATAGCGCGAACTGAAAGCCGTCTTCGGTATGTCCTCTTCCCTGATACGGAGCTGATAGTAGCCGGATCGCAAATCTAACTTGGAGAACCAGAATGCTCCCTGTAGCTGGTCAAATAACTCATCTATCCGAGGCAGAGGATAGGTGTTGCGGACCGTCAACCGGTTCAGCTCCCGGTAATCTATACATAATCGCAATGATCCGTCCTTCTTCTTCACAAAGAGAACTGGCGCTCCCCATGACGATGAGCTGGGCCGCACAAATCCTGACTCGACTAGCTCCTGTAGTTGAGTCATGAACTCTGCCAACTCCCTGGGAGCCATCCTGTAGGGTGCTCGGGACACCGGCTTCGCTCCCGGTACTAGCTGAATCCTGAAATCCAAATCTCTAGCAGGCGGTAGCCCGGGCAATTTCTCCGGGAATACGTCGGCGAAATCCCGAACCACCGGAATATCTGAGATAGTCGCCTCTGTTCCCACCATCTCGAAGCAGACAATATAGACTTCTTCACCCTGCTCATGGGCCTTCACAGCCTGTATAGAAGATAATAGTAGGTGACAGATAGGCTGGATACCTTCAACGATAACATGAGAGTCGCCATATCTTAGCGTGATCCTCCTGGACGGACAATCTATCTGGGCATGGTTCCGATGCAACCAGGCCATGCCCAAGATCAAATCAAAGTCCTGCAGCTTCAGAATGGTTGCCGGCGCCTCAAATGCCTTGCCGCCAATCTCGGCCTCCATATCATAATGTGCAGTGGTCCGCAGCTCCGACCCATCGGGTAGACGCACCCTCATCTCTAGTCCAGGGAACCTCTCCACGCCTTCGAGTCCGTCAATGAAGGCCTCGGATACGAACGAGTGTGAAACACCCGTGTCGAAAAGAGTATGAGCGGGCTTGCCGCTGATCATAACTATGCCTGAGGTTTGTTTATGTGAAAGTTAATTGTTATCCTATAGTTCCAGGTACTGTATATATATCATTGAAATCCAAGAAAATTCATAATTAACTTCAGGTACCTGTGATAACCTCCTCGGGATTCCTCGGCTCTGTGAGGTCCAAGGCGTATATCTGCTCCTGCTCGCGCCTCCTGCCGTGATAGCCCCGACCTCGGCCTCGCCCTCGGCCACGTCCTCGGCCCTGCTGTACTGGGGCCACTGGAGGTGGAGGAGGAGGAGGGGGATGGAATCGGTGCGGGCACTCCGACCTGATGTGCCCGGGCTGGCGGCATCCGTAACAAACCACTTGTCGGTGGCCTCGGTCATCCTGTCTCCTCGGATCATGCATCTGTAGAGGTGGGGGAGCCAATGCTGGAGGAGGCCCCTGCTCCTGCCTGAAGTTGGGACGACGACGTCCCCCACCCCTCCTGTATCCGATGGTCCTGCCTCTCTGAGAGCCCCTACTGCTCTCACCTGATGTCGATCCATCAAATGGTCTCTTCCCTCCGGCTCGCACCATCAGCTGGTCAGCCTCCAGCTTCTTCGCCATCTCGATGATCTGCCTGGATGTGCCATGAGAAATGAATGGCAAAGCCTGCCTCAAATCATCCCTGAGGCCCCGGTAGAACCTCTTCGCATACCTCCTATCGTCGGTGTCCTGAATCCCCGCGAACCTGGCCAAGTGGGAGAACTCTCTCTGGTACTCTATCACTGATCTAGTCCCCTACTTGAGGTTCAAAAACCTCTCCTCCAAAGCATCCCTGTCCGTAGCAGAAACGAAGTGCTCCAGAAACACATCGCCAAACTCCTCCCAAGATATCTCTGACAGCTCGAAGTCCGCATAAGTAGACGCCCGGACTGATTTCCACCATCTCTTTGCATGAGCCTCTAGCACAGAGGTGGCTAGGGGTACTGCCTGGCCGACTGGGCAGCTGATGCCCGCTAAGATCTTGTGTATGGCCTCCAGCCATTCTTCCGTCTTCACCGCATCCTCTGTCCCGCGGTACGTCGGTGGGGACAGGCTCTTGAATGCACTCAACCAGCTCGACCCCGGATTTGGCTGTGGAGCCGGGACTTGCTGGGCTCTAAAGGCATCCAAAATCGCCGTCAGGGTCTGCCCCATCTCCGTATGTAGGAATGGAGTGGCAGCTGGAGGGGGGAGGAGCCACATTTTGCGGCGCTGCGACCTGTGGAGGTTGCATAAAGGTAAGGTTAAAGCAAAGTTGACCTAAAATATTGTACTTTGTGGACCATTTATGTGACTTTACACATGGGCACACCACTGCTTCCGCTGCATAGTTTGTCCGCAAACTAATGCTGGGGCGGGGGTGGTCTCATGTTGTGGACTTCTTTCTCATATGATCGTTGTTCAAGTGATACCAGTTTGTAAGACCCCCCTCCCCCTTACCAAGGAGGGCTACCAGATCTTATGCCCAGAACCGCCGTCTTACGGTGGCACTAACTCACGGGTTAGTCGACACCACAACACGCCGATCCTGCCGGCTAGTACGATCATTAACCTGTAGGCCAATATGAGAAGAAGAAGTAAACTGTATATGTAAAACTACAAGTCCACAAGCCACAGTACAATCATGTAAAAGAAATGAATAGTACATCATAATAGTCCACAATAAAGTACAAATGAAAGAGTAAAAAGGGCTTATGCCCAGTACATCAAATCTCTCTCTCACAAAATCATAAATGCGGAAGCTATGCTAGAACATCGCTCTCGTCTCACCTGAGGACGCACAGTAGTGGTAGTAGCCTGCTGAAGCGGTATCTGCTCCTCATGTCCTGCCTCCTCGACGTGCTGGTGCTCCATCTCCACGGGCTCCTAAAAATAGTTGGTCACCGACCATTAGTCAAAAAGACTAAGTCGTTTCCTCCGCACCTCGCCCCGCAGCTCCTAGGCACCGAGCGGGAGGACGAAGCAGAGGACAACAAGGGGTAACAAGGTGGAAGCAGGTGACAATATCTAACTAATGCTGTAATAAGTAATGTAATTCTACTCTAGCAATTCTAAGTACGGTACAAGTAGTAAGTAAGAGCAGTGCAGTAAGGAAAAGTAAAGAAGCAGTAGTATGAACAAGTAAATAAGCTAAGCTACCACTATGCTATCATCACAAACATACCCTAACTTATATACATGCCCATACAGATATATAAGTTAGGATTTCCAGGAAATTTAACTTATCATATAAAAGAGCCCATACTAATTTATATGATAAGGATCTATGAAGCGTATGACCTAATATGAATGAATGATATGATGCAATTTTATGCGCAGGCAAGTGCAACTCACACACAACGACTCTGTGATCACAGACCTTTAGTTCCCACTTTTTGAGAGCTAGCATCACTCTCGGGTACCACCGCTGTGGCTACGGCAGCAGCGGAGCGGGCGTCTCCGCTTCTAGACCGGTATGCACACTACCAAGCCTTAGACCCCTCTCATACGCCTCTGTACACGTCCAAGGTGCACTCTAGAGGCTCGCGTATGTACTTTGCTGACAAACCCGTTAGTCTTGTTGGGTCGGATATGTGTTATCGGGGATCGTCCTCCAGACCGCAGTGTAAAACAACCCACTGGCCCCTCTAACTCCCACAACCGCCTAATGCACCGTACTGCCATCGGTGTGACGAACGACCAGTACCGCATATCCCGCCACGATATTTATGCACATGCAAGTAATTCATACCGAGCCTCCCGCTCGCAGGACCAAAACCCGTCCTGAATCCCTCAAACCCAAACCCGGGTGAGAACGCACATTAGTGTCTTTATACCAACTCCCTTAAACCCCAAACGGGTGAGCATATATCATGAATCTCTCCAACCCCACACGGGCGAGAAGGTACGACAGTGTCCTAACCTATTATACTACTATTGTCTACAGTTTATTATACTTAGAGATTTAAGGTTAATCCCAGGACTGCCCCCGGTATTCCCTGTGAAGGGCTCTCAAGGGGCACTAGGAACTGTGTTGGGATTACGCCCAGCGTTCCCTTTCGCAAGGATACTTATTTTAGTTGGTGACTACCCATGTATCTCCCCAACTCTCTACTTATTGCTTTAGTACAACCCTAGTGACTTAAGGTATTACCGGGAAAACCGACGGTCTTCCGCCGATCCCCACTCCAGTTGCTAGCTAAGACTTGCACTTTTGATCCCTCACTAAGACAACTCTACCCACCAGAGTTACTCATGTTGAACTCTCTCTTATTTCTGCCGATAATCAATCCCCTGGTAATCCCCTAAGGCAAGACCTATTTGTGTTATATGCAGACCATGACCTATGATTACCCTAAAAATGTGATCTTCCAAACCTTAAGGAATCTTGCCTCTAAATATTTATCCTAAGGTGTTATGGACTAAGGGAACTACCCTAAGAATTCTCATAATTTTCTTTGGCCAAATAGTCCTTTAATTAATTCTTTTAATTTAAAAGCTAGGTCACTTTACACATGAAGTAGTTTGATTAAGTATCCACTGACCTAGGGAATTTTTTCCTGAGATGTATATTGACAAAATATTGCTGCCTACAGAATTTCATAATTTTCCTTAAATTATTTATTATCATTTTCTATTTAATATCAATTCCACACAAATTCCATTTTCCAAATAAAGTATAGGCATTATGTACTCAAAAATTCCAGAAAAATTACAGAACTTTTAGGACACTAATTTATGACTATTGGCAGAGTATCATCAACATTTATTGTAAAATGGCCTATAGGATTCCATTATAAGATATTTACCAAAATGCCATTTTATTAATTTAACAACAAACAATGCATCCATTAATTCTGAGAAATTTATGCAAAACTAATAATAACATTGTATAGCCATAAAATAAATTCCAAATTTTTCAGAAGTATATATCCATCATTTCAAGAATTTACCAAGATAGGGGTAAAATGGGGAATTTAGGGTATCTACTCCAAAAGTTCTTCAAAACAGAGAAATCATATTTTTCCTAAGTCAAATGTGGTCTCATCTATGCCTTGGCAAAATTGTTTGAATTTGTACTTGAAGAAACCCTATTTTCCAATTTTATTTCCAAAATAGCTATATTTAAAAATAAATTCCAATAAATGGGATTTTGATTCCAAAAATTCCATTATTAATTTGAGGGATGAAATTTACCCTAATGAACCACTGTAAATAATTTCATGACCCTTGCATGTCACCATTGGGCTAAATACACTAATTTGCATTTTTGCTATTGGCACACCAAGGCTTAACATAGGCTAGCACATGCAAGTGGATTCTCCAACATGCAGTGAACCCAAGGTGCTAAAAATTTTATCATGCACCAAGGATGACCCCACTGACCTATCACCAAAATTTGGGGCCATGGTGAGGAGTAGAGCTCCATATATGTCATTTATTTATATTTTGCTATTTTACCAAAAACTATAGGAAAATATTCTCTAAAAATTCCTAAATTTTGGCAGGAGCTAAGTATGCCCTAATCATGCATGTGCCCAAAATTTGGGGCCATGGTGATCAATAGTTTGACCTAGGCATCCAATTTAATATCTGCCCTACTCTAGGACCAGTCCTAGGAGAAATGACCTACAGGACTGTACACTACACCAAAATGTATGTTTAGGGTGGCATATTAAAGGTAAAACCCCTGGCTACATTTTTCATTAAGGGGCAAAGTTCTGGAAATGCCTCTAAGAGGCCTAAATTTAACATGCAAAGTGACTGAAAAAGTGTGACAGAAATCATACTATTCAATACATTAAATTAATTCATATTAATAACCGCGCACGAATCTTAAAGCTTATCCGACGGGATCTGGTCATCGTCTACCTCCAGCCAACGGCTGAGATCGAGCCGACCTGGAGCAACTTTGCCGGCGGTTTCCGGCCAACTGAGACGGCGCCACCTCCGGCCAACGGTGCCATCACCTTCACGGTGGTGGTGGCTATCATTTCCCGGCGATGGGGCGGCGGGAGACGGCGGCGACGGCGATCCCGAGCGGTTTCAAAAGCTTGGAATTCTCTCGATTTTCTCACATGGCATCGGGCTCAGTTGAGCCCGATATCTCTCCTATCTGATCTAAGATGCTAGTACGGGTAGAGGTGAAGTGAAACGCACCTGAATCGAGGCTTGGCTGCGGGTCAGGCGGCGGTTTGCCGTGGTGGTGGTGCGCCGGCGAGCTCCACCCCGAAAGCTCAAATCTCCACTGTTCTCCATGATTAAGCAGTCGAATTCCACTCCTTTCGGCCTTCTGAAGCTAATGGTGAGCTCTGTTTGGACTGAGGTGGGCTATAAGTGGAGTTAACTCCAAGGTGAGCTCGGTTTGAGCTTTGGAGGCTTCACCCATGGTGCCATGTGGCTCTCAGCTCTGGTATTCTGCTGGAAATGAAGAGGGGAGGTCGGCCACCTGGTTTTGGGCAGCCAAAACCAGCTGATGGGGTGGCCATGTGGCCACCATTTCCTTCATTCTCTTTTCTCTCTCCTCCTTTCCTAAAAATCCCAATTTTACCCCCTTGCATGTATTCTATCTCCTGATTTAGAGGGGTATGACTGGTCTTGTTCACTTGGGCTGACTATGGGCCAATTTTGATGGGCTTGGTCCAAGGGGAAATGACTTGGCATTCATTTCATTCCTTAGGTCAAATTGTTGACCAAATTGACTTTTAGGGTTGACTGGTCAACCATGGTGGGTGGACTGACTCCACTTGGTGGAAATGGGTCTAGTGGCACCACCCAACTAGGTTTGGGTCAAGGGGGTGCCCTACTTAGGTTAATTAGGCCTATGAGTGTGGGTTTGACCAAATTAAGCCCAAGGTTGACTTTGGTCAATTGGGGTCAAAATGTTGACCCAGTGACATACCTTAGGGTCCACTTAGATTGTCTTTAGGGTTAGGGTAATGTGGTGGGGTCATGGTGTGGCTAGGGTCCCTAATTAGGCTAGTTTGACCTAATTTGACTAAGGTCTTATAGTGGGCCCCACATGGCTACCACCCACTACCTAGGGTCAAACCTAGTTGATCTGCTTAAATCTCACCCCATGCCTAACCCAATCTAAGTTGAGGGGTCCAGAAGTAACATGGGATGTTACACATTCGATCGTCGGCAGTGGAAGACTGCTGGGATGTGGTCCTGAGGAGGCGGTGAAGGGTGAAACCGGGCATTTGTTTTGACCTACTGCAAGGGAGAGGGACATGCCTCTAATCCGTGGCAGTGAGAGGTTTGCGGGGGTTTGTCCTTCTTGCTGCATTGATGATTAGACCATGAGGGTGTCCCTGCAAAATCAATGTTGAGGGCAATCATAACACTTAATAGTTATAAAAAATAAAAATCGTTCGTGCACGAGAACTGGCGACTTTATAAAGTTAGTCGTCAGTTGTTTAAAGGAAAATAGTTCAACAATGCAAATAAAGTATGAAGTGCACAGTGGCCCGTTTGTCATGAAGTTCCTCCTAGGGTCCTCCTGACCCGCTTCCTTGCGCTCTCAGGGTATACGGAAGTGCTCCCTATCCAGGGTGCATCTGCTATAAGTAGCACGTCCTGGCTACTTCCTGATTTCCCTTCGCGACTCCAACTCCTACTGGCTTGGCGAACTTCAAGACAAGATGGGGGATTGATGGAATTGCTCTGAATGCTGACTGGAGTGAGCAACTGAAGATCGCATTGTATGGTGACTCTATTTCTACTGCTACAAATTGAACCAGGTGAGTTGCTTGCTTTGGAAATTCTCTCAAGGCGACTGGGAGGGTGATCGTTCCTTCGACCTGCACTGGTCCTTCGTTAAAACCGTAAATCGGGCCAGTTGCTGACTGGAAATTCTCCTTGGGGATACACATTCCCCGAACTGCTGGCATGCAGAGTACATTGACCGAGCTTCCGTTATCCACTAGTATCTGCTTGATGTGGAAGCTTGGGTCTCCGATGTGGGTCGTTATGACGAGCGGGTCCTGGTGTGGTGTCAGTAGTCCGTCGAGGTCCTCGTATTCGAAGCTGATCTTTTCCTTCGCTGATGCGTTTGGACTGGACGTATTCTGAGCGATTGAATTTACCGCTGCAAACGGAAACCCAGCTATAGTCTTCACTATCCCCACAACCTGTCCTCCCCCCTGCGCTTCTTGATGTTCAGGTGGTTGCTCCCTCCTCTGCTGCGCCGACTGGACTCTTGCTTGATCCTGAAGAGACCTTCTGAGGACCCCTATTGGATGAGCCGTTCGATCTCATCCTTTAACCTGACACATTCTTCCGTTGAGTGCCCCGTCCCCTTATGAAATTTGCATTATTTTGTTCTGTCTCCTTTTCACACAGGGACTTCTCGGGGCATCCGTAATGCTAGGTCGTCCGAATCACGCAAAGCACATTAGCACGGGTGGTGTTGAGTAATGTGTACTCTTGATATCATCTGGGGGCCGATCCTCTCGACGACCCTGCTAGCGAGTGTAACATCCCGCCTTTTATTGGGCCACCAGAGCCTTAGTGGGCCCAATAAAAGTGGCCCGAACCCTACCCATGACCCGGTGAGAAATAACCCTAAGCGGGAAATAGAGCTAGAGAACTCTGAATTGAGTTCTGTCAGTTCCTGTGGCCTCGTATAGTCAATACGAGCGCATCAGAACTCGTTCAGTTGGACTCCGAGGTCTAACGACAATTTTACACATTTCGACCATTTTAGCGCGCTGCGACGCGAAAATTTCGGACTTTCGTCAAACGGACTCCGATTCAACCCCAGTCAGTGGCGTTAGACTCGTGTGGTCAATACGAAGTCAACAGAAGTCGTCCCGGTCAATTTCGATGACGATTGGTCAACCCGTGGTCAAATCAAGCATAGTTGTGCACCGAAAAGCGTGCGCACACCAATTATGACACGACACCCGAACTTTGACCTGACCCCGACGACTTGGACCCACTTTGACTTTGACCAGCAATGGGGACCCACCCTAGGGTTGACTTGGTCAAACCCTCCTAAAAATCCACTTTTTGGATTTTTCTCCAAATGAGGGGCCCACCTTCTCTCCAAAGGAGGATGACCCATACTCCCCCTCACTTTCCATGGGCCCCCAACCAGCAAGCTTCCCAAAGTTCAAGTGGAGGCCCACCCATTTCTTTTCTCTCCCTATCTCTCTCTTTCCCACCTAAAGGCCCAAGCCCACAAAGGGGCCTCATCCATTTTCCCCACATGGGAGAAAATGAGAGACCTCCAGCTGTCCTTGGACAGCTGGAGGGTGGGATTAATCCCTCCCTAAGGAGGGATTAGTCCCACACCACCCAATGGGAGGGAATCTCCCCCTTCCCTCCCTATAAAAGGACCCCAACCCCCTCACTTTCCCTCACAGCTCTCAGAGCAACCCCCTCCCCCTGTTTTACCCTCTGCCGGAGCTCAGGTGGCCGGAAAAAGGCAATCCGAGGAGCTCCTCCCCCTCCACCACCACCTTGAGCCATGTCCGACCAAGCCGGCCCCTCCCGAGCCCACCAAACTCAAGTGGAAGCTTTCTCCCTCCTCCTTCTCCATTTTGGACGTCTTACATGGCGCTCCCGGCGGCCGGAACGCCGCCGCCGTCACCCCCTCCCCTCCCGGTCAAAAAAAAAGAAATAGCTCCGGCGGCGGCCGGCGGCGGCGGGCCGCCGGACCACCGCCGGAGGGAGCGCCCACCACCGGCGGGTTGGCCGGTGGTGGAGCAACGGCCGGCCGGTGGCCGGCCGGCGGCGGAGAAGCCCCGTAAGGTGCGCGGGAATGATACAGGCGGGGGGGAGAAGGAGGTGAATAGTAAAATATTTTATAAATTATATTATTATAATATTATAATATTATAATAATAGGATGATTATTTTTTTGGAGACTAAAATAGGCTCCTAGGGAAAACGGTTTGAACATAAAAAATGTTCCCCTTGATGAGGGCTTCCTCCACAAAAGTTTGAGAATTTTTGGTGTTGATTTGGTATTTTTAAAAGCCCAATTAAACTTTATTTGGCCAAAGTAAAGGGCCAAAACTCTTTGAAAAATTATGAAAATTTTTCTATGCTCATTGTATATCCATATAAGGGTTGTATCAAAATTTGAGCTCATGGGGATAAGTTTTGATATTTTTTTCCAAAATATGGAAGCCTAGGACCGCGCTCGATATTATTACGCTCGTTTTCTTCGAAAATGAAAATTGGAGCGCGCGGCTATCCTCTCTAATTTGAATAAGTTTCATATCGACGAGAGTGACCGATGCAAGTGACCAAGCTCCGGGTGTTTCGAGATTTCATGAAAACTGTCGAGCGCCTCGACTCTCGGGCGATTTGGGCACGCTCGGAAGATGAGAGTACGAGTGGTAAGTTATGAATTATTTTTGACGAATAATGAGAGTGTAACTCCTGATAAACCCCGATTCGATTAAGCCGTGGTTAATAAGGCGCAACCAACTCATAATCGGATCTTAATATTAAAGGGTGTAACTCAAGGAAACCTTATTTAAAACTGAGATGGAACTGAATGTGCCTCCTGAATGGAGATGGAACTGAATGTGCCTCCTGGACGGAGATGGAACTGAATGTGCCTCCTGGATGGAGATGAAACTGAATCTCTCCTGGATGGAGATGGAACTGAATCTCTCCTGAGAACGGAGATGGAACTGAATGTGCCTCCTGAATGGAGATGGAACTGAATGTGCCTCCTGGACGGAGATGGAACTGAATGTGCCTCCTGGATGGAGATGAAACTGAATCTCTCCTGAGAACGGAGATGGAACTGAAGCCTCCTGAATGGAGTGATTGGACTACTAACCTTTTTCTTTATGATTATTCCAGTCTTACACTGGTCCAGTTCCTTTTATTCTGTTCAGTTCAGTACTTTCATTTCAGTACTACTCCAGTCTCGTACTGGTCAAGCTTATTTCAGTACTTTCATTTCAGTACTACTCCAGTCTCGTACTGGTCAAGCTTATTTCAGTACTTTCATTTCAGTACTACTCCAGTCTCGTACTGGTCAAGCTTATTTCAGTACTTTCATTTCAGTACTACTCCAGTCTCGTACTGGTCAAGCTTATTTCAGTACTTTCTATTTAGTACTACTCCAGTTGCGTACTGGTCAAGCTTATCCAGTCTCGTACTGGTCACATTTCTTTCCAGCACTTTAAATAAGCAGCATAACCACCACACTTGATCTTATTGCAATTTACTTTTATATTCCCGGGTCCTGCTCTGACGAGCAGTTGTTGTTTAGGTTGAGCCTTAGTTGGGGATAACCGGAGTTGAGGTAGTCCTCCAGGTCTAGCCCCAAATAAAGCGCTCCCACGCTCCTTGTCGAAAGTAGAGCAAAGTGCCGATGCCCGAAGTGTAAGCCTAGTAAGGAAGGCCGTCGTAGACCCGATGTTATATTGTTTGCAATTGTTTGATTGATTGTAAATTGCTTGCGGTGAAATGGTGGCGGGTCAGTCCCTTTCGCAGACCGTTCGTACCGGTGCGGCAAGGTTGACGACTCAAGGCGACAGGGAGATGAGTACCACGGGTGACCGGCCGTTATATTCCCCGTCGGGTTTTCCTCCGCTGGTCGGCCAAAATGATTTGCCGGATGTCGCTCACATCCAAGAGTACACAAGGTTGTACGTGAGGGCCTGGGGTTGTGCGGTACGATCACCCCCAGAAGTGGCAGGACTGGCCACTGTCACCGACGGCCACATCGGTGAGGCCCGCGGGGCTCGCTACCCTGCTGGAACAGAAGCGGTCCAAACTATGTCGACATAGGGTTTGTGTGCGCGGCTATGAATGCGCGGCTGCCTGCGGTTTGTGTGCGCGGCTGAATGCCTGCGTGTGTGCGCGGCTGTGAATGCCTGTGATAGAATCAAGATATGAAAACCTGATGTGCTGATGAGCTAGTAGAGCCTTGCTATAACCGTTTTATGTTATTGCTGCTTTTTCCGGTTATACTGCACTCTTTTATAATTACTCCTAGTTGTTCATATATGAAATGTTGTGATAATCCTCTCTTGCTTCGGCTATTTACTTTTGTTGGGTGGGTGCGTGCTCGTCCCCAGGATGTGGATCCGAGGAGGAGATTTGTTTCCACTTAGCTCTGTGACTAACGATTATTTGATTAACCATTCACAGGAGTTGGAGTACCGTAGTGACCCGCTGCCGCAGGAGATTACGCCAGCAGCTAGGCCTACTCGAGCAGATGCACCCCCGCCGTCTCCGGTGTTTAGAGACGTGAGTACCGCCGAGCAGTTTAGAAGAGAGAGTGTGTGAGATACTTATGTAGTACATGTATAGCCCACGGGCTTTTATAAACGCATAAGGCTTCGGCCCTAGTACCTCTGTATTAATATGATATGTTATATATATATGTAGTTGTTTCCTGTTAATGCTTCCGCTATATTCTGATGGGTTGTGAATGTTATGATTCGAACCACTCAAGACGGCCATCTAGTGCTTGAATACTGTGGATTGTTTCCCCTATGAGCCCTGGGTGGACGTCTTGGGCCAGTAGTACCCCTCCGGCCCGACCCGGGCAAAAGGTTGGGGGGGGGGGGGTACTACAAATGGATCAGAGCGATCACGATTCGTCCTTGTGGAGCAGTCTCAGGATCCCTCCGTCCCTCGCTTCGTTCTAGGTTCGGGACGAACCTTGCAGTGGAAGCCTGGTGGACCCTAGTGTAGAGGCTTAGGGATTCTAGACTGTGCGTTAGTACGCCCATACACCATTGTTTTCCGCTTGGGTTGTCGCTTTTGCAAATTCCCTTACTTTTGCAAAATACTGACACTCTTTCATGTTACTTCTCCAAATACCGAAGTACAGTAACGGGGGATCCTCGTCCAGAGGATACGTTCCAGCCACCCCACCACCAGACCCGGTTGCTCCCACAGCCGTACCGTTTGCCGAGTCAGATATAGGGCAGACACTGACGGCTATACTAGCGACTTTTGACCGCACCCACAGATCTACTGACGACTTTTCGAGGACTGAGGCCTCTCCCTTTCAGGGGTACAGAGACGGCCATTCAGGTAGAGGAGTGGGTGGAGCGAGTGGAGGAGCTGTTGGTAGGGATGATGTGCCCAGCTGTGGCAGCAGTCTCTTTGGTGGTGACCCTCTTGGAGGGATATGTGAGGGATTGGTGGAGAGCGTCTAGTCACTCTACCTTCCGAGGTTGGCCGATGAGCACGATCCTTTGGGGGGAGTTCTCCGTGGCTCTGCTAGAATTTTTCATCACAGATGCAGACCGAGCCGCGCTGCAAGAGAGGTTCCTGCTCATTCGACAGGGCAACCGCACTGTGGCAGAGTATGAGAGAGAGTTCATACACCTGGCACGCTTCGCCGGGAACCTGGCTGCCTCCGACAGGGATAGGGCTTCTCGGTTCTACCGAGGACTACGAGACGACCTGAGGCAGTCCTTGATTATGCTCTCTCAGGCCACCTTCCACACCATAGCCACCCATGCAGCAGCTCTAGAGTTGGACCAGCATATGGTGGCTCAGCGGCACAGAGGTCAAGTAGAGCTTCCTCGAGACCAGAGGCGAGACGTTGGAGTCGCTCCCCATAGACAGGATAGAGAGAGCAGACAGCGACGCCGCAGGCTGCCTTATAGGTGCCCACCAGCACCCCCAGCACCCCCAGCACCCCCAGCTGCACAACAAGACAATAGACCAGCTCCAGCTCCACAACCCCACTAGTGGCCCGACGAGATGTTCCCTTCGCAGGGAACTGCTTCTTGTGTCAGCAGCCGAGACATATGAGGGCCTTCGGCCCTCAGGCGATAGGGAGACCAGGACTAGGAGCAGTCCAGGGTGGACAGCCGGCACGGGGATAGGGTCAAAGAGGCCGTAGAGGCCGAGCTGGCAGGAGAGGCCAGCAGGGCCGAGCAGCTCCCCAGGAGGCCTATGCACTGGACCTGCAGCATGGACCAGCCCCTGACGTAGTCATAGGTATATATCTTAGGCGATGGAAGATATCAGATCTTCCACTATTGTTGTATATTTCATATATATATATATATGTATATTAGTTGGATGATATATATCTATATGTTTTCCTATGACGTCAGGAATCTTGTTGGTAGAAGGTCACCCTGCCAAAACCCTTTTTGACACAGGAGCGACTCATTCTTTCGTCTCCCACGATTTCATCGCAACAAAGGGAAATGTTATTCGCTCAACCGGACTGTCTATACGAATCCGTTTACCAGACGGGTCAGATATGACATCCACCGAAAAGTGTTCGTTCCAGGCTACGCTGGGAGAGGTAGAGTTTGAAATCTACGCAACCATCCTAGCTATAACTGGGTTTGACATAATTTTGGGAATGGACTGGCTGGCCGAGCACCAAGCCCAGATAAACTGTTCCACGCGAGAAGTCCGGCTACAGAATCCAAATGGCCAGAGCGTCGCGTTGACAGGTGTGCCATCTGTCTCTCGTATTATCTTGACTTCTACACAGATGGTGAAGTCAGTCCGTCAGAAGGATGAAGTATTCCTTATTTATTTCGAGATGGAAGATAAGACCCAGGTGCTCGCCAAGGTCCCAGTAGTCCGAGACTTTCCAGATATCTTCCCTGAGTCCCTCCCGGGATTGCCACCTCAGCGAGAGGTCGACTTCCAGATCGAGCTCGTGTCCGGAGCACGACCAGTATCGCGATCCCCCTACCGGATGGCCCCAAGGGAGCTGACTGAACTAAAGATCCAGCTACAAGAACTAATAGATGCTGGATTCGTCCGTCCAAGTTCCTCGCCCTGGGGAGCCCCGGTACTTTTCGTCAAGAAGAAGGACGGGACTCTGCGACTGTGCATCGACTATAGGGAGCTAAATAAGCTTACTGTACGCAACACGTATCCCCTTCCTAGGATCGACGAACTGTTCGATCAGTTACAAGGTGCTTCGGTATTCTCCAAGATGGACCTGAGGTCCGGCTATTATCAGCTTCGGATCCGAGAGGAAGATATTCCTAAGACTACCTTCAGCTCCCGATACGGTCTTTACGAGTTCCTAGTGATGCCCTTCGGGCTCACCAACGCTCCCTCCGCCTTCATGGCCCTGATGAATAGAGTCTTCGAACCCTTCTTGGATCACTTTGTCATCGTCTTTATAGACGATATCCTAATCTACTCGAAGACCAAGACGGACCATACCCGGCACCTGCAGATGGTTCTATTAAAGCTCCGGGAGCACTCTCTCTTCGCCAAATTCAGTAAGTGCGAATTTTGGCTAGAAGAAGTTGGATTCTTGGGCCACACGATAAACAAGGAAGGAGTGGCAGTGGACCAAGCCAAGATCCAGGCAGTACAAAATTGGCCGCCACTCAGGACGGCTGCGGATATCCGGAGTTTCCTCGGCCTTGCCGGATACTACAAGAAGTTTGTCGAGGGATTTTCCAAGATTGCCCTACCCCTGACTGCTCTCACCAAGAAGGACGCCGTATTTCGATGGACGCCGGAGTGCGAGGCTGCGTTCATCGAACTGAAGAAGCGTCTGACTTCCGCGCCAATCCTTACGATTCCTTCAGGGACCGAGGGATTTCAAATCTACACTGATGCCTCCCTGAAAGGATTGGGAGCAGTCCTAATGCAGCATGGTAAGGTAGTGGCCTACGCTTCGCGGCAATTAAAGCCGCATGAATTAAACTACGCAGCACACGATTTAGAGTTGGGCGCCGTCGTCTTCGCCCTTAAAATCTGGAGGCATTATCTGTACGGAGTAAAATGTGAGATCTTCTCCGACCACAAGAGCCTCAAGTATATTTTCACGCAGAAAGAGCTGAATCTCCGGCAGCGCCGATGGTTGGAATTCATATGCGATTACGACTTCACTCTCCAATATCACCCCGGGAAGGCTGATAGAGTCGCTGACGCCTTGAGCCGCCAGCCTGCGATAGTCGGGAGTTGGATGGAGCAGATCCCTAAGGAACTTTTCCAGTCTTTGATAGACTTGGAGATTACCCTGATTGCCCGAAGAGATCCGGAAGAGTACTATTCTCAGCTGTATTGGATGGAGATCCAATGCGATATCCGGAACCGGATACGAGAAGCCCAGAAGATCGACACAGAGGTAATGTCGATCATCCGATCTCTGCAAGGAGGGGCACAGGAGGATTATAACTTGCATGATGGGATTCTACAATTCAAGCATCGCATATTTATTCCCGCTACTGGAGGGATTCGTGGGGAAATTCTGCAAGAGGCCCATCAGTCGAGGTACTCGATTCACCCTGACGTAGTTAAGATGTACGTGGACTTGCGTAGGACCATTTACTGGCCCGGAATGAAGAGAGATGTCACCGACTTCGTGGCCCGGTGCCAGACCTGTCAGAAGGTCAAAGCTGAATGTCGCAGTCCAGGAGGCCTATTGCAGCCCCTGCCGATACCAGAATGAAAGTTCGAAGACATCTCCATGGACTTCGTCCACGGCCTACCTCGATGGGAATGACTCAATATGGGTGGTCGTAGATCGACTCACCAAGGTAGCGCGGTTCATTCCAAACCGACAGGGTGACTGAGTAGATATCCTGGCCAGGATGTTCCTAGAACAAGTGGTACGATTTCACGGAGTACCAAAGTCCATCGTGTCTGATCGTGACGGTCGTTTCACATCTAAGGAATGGAGGCGGGTGCAGGCATATTTGGGAACCAAGTTGGCCTTCAGCACTGCCTTCCACCCGCAGACAGACGGACAGACGGAGAGGACGAACCGGACGATGGAGGATCTTCTTCGACTGTGCATAGTGGAGCACAATGAGCCGTGGGAGCAGCTGTTGCCGTTAGTCGAATTTTCGTATAATAACAGCTACCAGGCTAGTATTAAGATGGCTTCGTACGAGGCATTGTATGGAAGGCATTGCCGAACACCGTTGACTTGGGCTCAGGAAGAGGACCCGGAAGCCTTGGGAGTGGCTTACATCGATGACGCTACGGCAGCGATACGGCTGATTCAGGAGCGAATGCGGGAAGCGCAGAGCCGACAGGCTAAGTATTATGATGCGCGACACCGACCGGTGGAGTTCAGCGTGGGGGAAATGGTGTTTCTGAAAATAAAACCCATGCATGGTGTCTCCCGGTTGAGGAAGCAGAAAAAGTTAGATCCCCGCTTCTTGGGCCCCTATCCGGTGATAGAGCGTGTTGGCCCCGTCGCCTATCGTTTAGCCTTACCCCCAGAGTTGGGGAATCTTCATAATGTGTTTCATGTCTCTTCCTTGAGACGAGTCCTCCGGCAACCAGAGCAGTACCTTCCTACCCCTCCGGCGCAACTACTGTCAGATAGATCCGTCCGGCTCGAACCCGTCAGAGTAATAGATTACAAGGTGAAGACACTACGGAACAAAACCATTCCGATGGTTAAGGTGCTATGGTCAAACTGTGGACGAGAAGAGTTCACATGGGAACCTGAAGCACTCCTCCGAGAAAAGCACTCAGAGCTCTTTCCCCAGGTATGTTACTTTTTCCCCCTACTTCAAGCAAATTTTCGGGGACGAAAATCCTTTTATTTTTATTGGATTGTAACATCCCGCCTTTTATTGGGCCACCAGAGCCTTAGTGGGCCCAATAAAAGTGGCCCGAACCCTACCCATGACCCGGTGAGAAATAACCCTAAGCGGGAAATAGAGCTAGAGAACTCTGAATTGAGTTCTGTCAGTTCCTGTGGCCTCGTATAGTCAATACGAGCGCATCAGAACTCGTTCAGGTGGACTCCGAGGTCTAACGACAATTTTACACATTTCGACCATTTTAGCGCGCTGCGACGCGCAAATTTCGGACTTTCGTCAAACGGACTCCGATTCAACCCCAGTCAGTGGCGTTAGACTCGTGTGGTCAATACGAAGTCAACAGAAGTCGTCCCGGTCAATTTCGATGACGATTGGTCAACCCGTGGTCAAATCAAGCATAGTTGTGCACCGAAAAGCGTGCGCACACCAATTATGACACGACACCCGAACTTTGACCTGACCCCGACGACTTGGACCCACTTTGACTTTGACCAGCAAGGGGGACCCACCCTAGGGTTGACTTGGTCAAACCCTCCTAAAAATCCACTTTTTGGATTTTTCTCCAAATGAGGGGCCCACCTTCTCTCCAAAGGAGGATGACCCATACTCCCCCTCACTTTCCATGGGCCCCCAACCAGCAAGCTTCCCAAAGTTCAAGTGGAGGCCCAC
Organism: Platanthera guangdongensis; assembly: GCA_039583875.1. NCBI lineage: Eukaryota > Viridiplantae > Streptophyta > Magnoliopsida > Asparagales > Orchidaceae > Platanthera > Platanthera guangdongensis. The sequence continues at coordinate 178,073,497 of CM077161.1, read as the reverse complement.
CCATTTCTTTTCTCTCCCTATCTCTCTCTTTCCCACCTAAAGGCCCAAGCCCACAAAGGGGCCTCATCCATTTTCCCCACATGGGAGAAAATGAGAGACCTCCAGCTGTCCTTGGACAGCTGGAGGGTGGGATTAATCCCTCCCTAAGGAGGGATTAGTCCCACACCACCCAATGGGAGGGAATCTCCCCCTTCCCTCCCTATAAAAGGACCCCAACCCCCTCACTTTCCCTCACAGCTCTCAGAGCAACCCCCTCCCCCTGTTTTACCCTCTGCCGGAGCTCAGGTGGCCGGAAAAAGGCAATCCGAGGAGCTCCTCCCCCTCCACCACCACCTTGAGCCATGTCCGACCAAGCCGGCCCCTCCCGAGCCCACCAAACTCAGGTGGAAGCTTTCTCCCTCCTCCTTCTCCATTTTGGACGTCTTACATGGCGCTCCCGGCGGCCGGAGCGCCGCCGCCGTCACCCCCTCCCCTCCCGGTCAAAAAAAAAAAGAAATAGCTCCGGCGGCGGCCGGCGGCGGCAGGCCGCCGGACCACCGCCGGAGGGAGCGCCCACCACCGACGGGTTGGCCGGTGGTGGAGCAACGGCCGGCCGGTGGCCGGCCGGCGGCGGAGAAGCTCCGTAAGGTGCGCGGGAATGATACAGGGGGGGGGGAGAAGGAGGTGAATAGTAAAATATTTTAAAAATTATATTATTATAATATTATAATATTATAATAATAGGATGATTATTTTTTTGGAGACTAAAATAGGCTCCTAGGGAAAACGGTTTGAACATGAAAAATGTTCCCCTTGATGAGGGCTTCCTCCACAAAAATTTTGAGAATTTTTGGTGTTGATTTGGTATTTTTAAAAGCCCAATTAAACTTTTTTTGGCCAAAGTAAAGGGCCAAAACTCTTTGAAAAATTATGAAAATTTTTCTATGCTCATTGTATATCTATATAAGGGTTGTATCAAAATTTGAGCTCATGAGGATAAGTTTTGATATTTTTTTCCAAAATATGGAAGCCTAGGACCGCGCTCGATATTATTACGCTCGTTTTCTTCGAAAATGAAAATTGGAGCGCGCGGCTATCCTCTCTAATTTGAATAAGTTTCATATCGACGAGAGTGGCCGAGGCAAGTGACCAAGCTCCGGGTGTTTCGAGATTTCATGAAAACTGTCGAGCGCCTCGACTCTCGGGCGATTTGGGCACGCTCGGAAGATGAGAGTACGAGTGGTAAGTTATGAATTATTCTTGACGAATAATGAGAGTGTAACTCCTGATAAACCCCGATTCGATTAAGCCGTGGTTAATAAGGCGCAACCAACTCATAATCGGATCTTAATATTAAAGGGTGTAACTCAAGGAAACCTTATTTAAAACTGAGATGGAACTGAATGTGCCTCCTGAATGGAGATGGAACTGAATGTGCCTCCTGGACGGAGATGGAACTGAATGTGCCTCCTGGATGGAGATGAAACTGAATCTCTCCTGGATGGAGATGGAACTGAATCTCTCCTGAGAATGGAGATGGAACTGAATGTGCCTCCTGAATGGAGATGGAACTGAATGTGCCTCCTGGACGGAGATGGAACTGAATGTGCCTCCTGGATGGAGATGAAACTGAATCTCTCCTGAGAACGGAGATGGAACTGAAGCCTCCTGAATGGAGTGATTGGACTACTAACCTTTTTCTTTATGATTATTCCAGTCTTACACTGGTCCAGTTCCTTTTATTCTGTTCAGTTCAGTACTTTCATTTCAGTACTACTCCAGTCTCGTACTGGTCAAGCTTATTTCAGTACTTTCATTTCAGTACTACTCCAGTCTCGTACTGGTCAAGCTTATTTCAGTACTTTCATTTCAGTACTACTCCAGTCTCGTACTGGTCAAGCTTATTTCAGTACTTTCATTTCAGTACTACTCCAGTCTCGTACTGGTCAAGCTTATTTCAGTACTTTCTATTTAGTACTACTCCAGTTGCGTACTGGTCAAGCTTATCCAGTCTCGTACTGGTCACATTTCTTTCCAGCACTTTAAATAAGCAGCATAACCACCGCACTTGATCTTATTGCAATTTACTTTTATATTCCCGGGTCCTGCTCTGACGAGCAGTTGTTGTTTAGGTTGAGCCTTAGTTGGGGATAACCGGAGTTGAGGTAGTCCTCCAGGTCTAGCCCCAAATAAAGCGCTCCCACGCTCCTTGTCGAAAGTAGAGCAAAGTGCCGATGCCCGAAGTGTAAGCCTAGTAAGGCAGGCCGTCGTAGACCCGATGTTATATTGTTTGCAATTGTTTGATTGATTGTAAATTGCTTGCGGTGAAATGGTGGCGGGTCAGTCCCTTCCGCAGACCGTTCGTACCGGTGCGGCAAGGTTGACGACTCAAGGCGACAGGGAGATGAGTACCACGGGTGACCGGCCGTTATATTCCCCGTCGGGTTTTCCTCCGCTGGTCGGCCAAAATGATTCGCCGGATGTCGCTCACATCCAAGAGTACACAAGGTTGTACGTGAGGGCCTGGGGTTGTGCGGTACGATCACCCCCAGAAGTGGCAGGACTGGCCACTGTCACCGACGGCCACATCGGTGAGGCCCGCGGGGCTCGCTACCCTGCTGGAACAGAAGCGGTCCAAACTATGTCGACATAGGGTTTGTGTGCGCGGCTATGAATGCCTGCGGTTTGTGTGCGCGGCTATGAATGCCTGCGGTTTGTGTGCGCGACTATGAATGCCTGCGGTTTGTGTGCGCGGCTATGAATGCCTGCGGTTTGTGTGCGCGGCTGTGAATGCCTGTGATAGAATTCAAGATATGAAAACCTGATGTGCTGATGAGCTAGTAGAGCCTTGCTATAACCGTTTTATGTTATTGCTGCTTTTTCCGGTTATACTGCACTCTTTTATAATTACTCCTAGTTGTTCATATATGAAATGTTGTGATAACCCTCTCTTGCTTCGGCTATTTACTTTTGTTGGGTGGGTGCGTGCTCGTCCCCAGGATGTGGATCCGGGGAGGAGATTTGTTTCCACTTAGCTCTGTGACTAACGGTTATTTGATTAACCATTCACAGGAGTTGGAGTACCGTAGTGACCCGCTGCCGCAGGAGATTACGCCAGCAGCTAGGCCTACTCGAGCAGATGCACCCCCGCCGTCTCCGGTGTTTAGAGACGTGAGTACCGCCGAGCAGTTTAGAAGAGAGAGTGTGTGAGACACTTATGTAGTACATGTATAGCCCACGGGCTTTTATAAACGCATAAGGCTTCGGCCCTAGTACCTCTGTATTAATATGATATCGTCTGAGGGCCGATCCTCTCGACGACCCTGCTAGCGAGGGCCCCCCCTGTTCTCCTCTTGACGCTTGGTGGTCAGGGGCGGATCCAGGAATCTTGGCTAGGGGGGGCCCAGTCAGGAAGCCAATTTTTTTAAAATAAAATATTTAAATACAAAATATATATAGACAATTTTTCGACAAAATCACAAAATATATCATATATCTTCAATGAGCAAAAAAGTTACAAACAACCACATACATGTTACTTCAATTGTGCACGACGTTTTTTCACTTCATAGAATTCATCTATGATACAATCTTTGTTAATTTTCTCCTCTATTTCTCGCTCAATATATAAAATCATGCAATTAGCAATAAATTCATCTTCCATCTTATTGCGAAGTCTTGTCTTTACCTGTTTCATAGCAGAGAAAGACCTTTCTGTGGTTGCTGTTGATACCGGAAGAATTAAAATGAGTCTGATAATTCTGTCAATAAGATAGTAGGTCTTCGATTTTTTCATTTCCACCAATTTTTGATAAAGCTCGGAAATTGTAAGCAAATTCTTGAAGTCCTTGTGGGAAGAAATATCAATCTGTTAATGTTGCAATGTTGTGTGGAGAACAATGATCCTTCCCAATATGAGTTAAAAAAGCACAATTCTTTCCATTGACTTTCTTCCAGTTTCGAAATCCTTCAGTTGTGAACGAGCTTGTCTCAAATCGACCAGGGATCTGTTTATTGAAAATATAGCATGGCAAACAATATGCGACATCTTTTGCAGGAGAATACTCTAACCATGAGAATCTCTCGAACCAGGAACTTTGAAATCTTCGATGATGTTCGCCAGAGGATGGATACTCTTGAAGCTTGTGTTGATAAGACCCAGCTTTAAGATATGATCGTCGCATTTCATCTTGTTGATTTAGAGGATACTCCCAAATTTGAGGCCGTAATCCACGATCACGCTCGAAAGCGAGTGAATGGTGGTCAAGTGGGGAATAATCAACATTAACTAACGGAGAATCAACATTAACTTGCTCTGATGATGTAGGTGTGTCGATTTCACTTGAGGATTTCTTATTGAAAAATGAGTGAATTGTTTTTACCTTTTTCATGAAAACCTAATAACGTAATATTGTAGATTAATCACAAAATCATTCCAAAACATAACACAAAAATTGATAATGTACAGAGTAAATTAGGCTGGTGAGCATTTTCCTCAGCGAGCATTCCAGTTGGAAATAAATAATCTTTTAAACCAAGTGAGCATACTGTTATATAAGACTTTGCTCTAAAAAACTATTAAAGACTCAGCTATAAAAGAATCAAGTGATGAGGTGCCACTAAGAACTGAAAGACATGAAAATTCCACTCGGCAAGGAAGAAAAATCTGTTAAGTTACCAGCTTTCGATCAGGAATCAGGAGAAGAGGAGCACCAGCGAGCCTCGATCGGAATCCACTACGACTCGGCGAGACGGGCGGCGACCAGCGAGCCTCGATCGGAATTCCGAAAGGATGGAAAGGGGAGCAGCCAAGCAGGAATCGGGAGAAGAGGAGCAGTCGCCGAGATTTAGGGCGAGACGAACAACTTTCATGTTGACCACTTTTTAATATGGAGCCGTCTTGGACCTCGATTTAGGCCCCGAAATCGGGGGCGGCGGAACTGCTACAGTAAACCGTTCCGCCGCCCCCGATTTCGGGGCCCAAATCGAGGACCAAGACGGCTCCATATCAAAAAGTGGTCAACATGAAAGTTGTTCGTCTCGCCGAGATCTACAACTTTCGTGTTGATTACTTTTCGATTTGAGACCATCGTGACCACCAAAATGACTTACCCGTACAACCCATACGTTATACATGCTCGTATAATATCTATTCAGCCCTATATATATATAGGGCTGAATAGACTGCGGTTCTTTCTAAGAACCGCAGTCTATTCAGCCATATATATATATATATATATATATATATATATATATATATATATATATATATATATATATATATATATATATGCATAGACTGCGGTTCTTTCTAAGAACCGCAGTCTATGCTTTATATATATATATATTTATATATATAGATATATATATATGTTTTTTGGGAAGAAAGGTTGATGGAGAGTGGAGACTTCCGTGTCAGCATTAAGCAGTATGGGCAGGTTGATTTTTTTTTATTTCTTGTCAGGAAAACAAGCTGGCGGGTACCAAAAAGAACCAGAAAACATGATTACACAGCAGAAGTTCTGATTTTTTTTATTTCTTGGGGGGGCCCGGGCCCCCCCGGGCCCCCCCTTGTATCCGCCCCTGTTGGTGGTGGTCCTTCTCTCTTCCTCTTGACTCCTCCTTCAAATTGTCTCTGATGGGCTTTAATCGCTTTGTCGGCCGCGATCTGAGCTTTGATTCATTAAGCTGGGCGAAGTTCCGGACGATTCATTATCTGAGCGAGTGGTACCACAGTCTTGCCTGTCCTTTTAAGGTGGCAGGAAATACTTGGTAGAGCAATTGGTCTGTTGCATTGTAGATGTGGAGGATTGTGGTGAAGTGGTTTACATGCACTAAGAGATCTTCAGTTCCGTCGTATGATTCGATGCTTGGAAGCTTGAAACCTGCGAGGACCTGGAACACCAACACCTTTGGTGCTAGACGCTATTCGTTTCTCACTGTGCGATGGACTTGTGCTCTTAGATGGCCGACTTGGCCGAACTCTTCTTCAAACAATTCCCTCACTTCCTCGCAGGTCAACCCCCTTGCTAAATCCTCAGGGGATCCTATCCTCGGGCGCTGGTGGGAGACTCTTTCTCCGACAGCCCTAGCCTAACGGGTGGGATGCTCAGTGCTGACTTCTTGTGAGGATTCAGAACCTTCCTCCTCCTGAGCCTGTGATGTATTCTCTGGAGCTGGTACTCTTGCGAGTTCCTGGGTAGTGGTCATGCCTCTGAGGATGGTGAGCATTTCCGTAAGGTACTCCTCCAAATGATCGTTTCTCCCGACAAAAGCAGCATCCGGGGCAGCGACGACTTCCTCTTGTTGCAGTGCATTGACAAGAGAGTGCGTCTGTACAAGCTCGGCGTGTTCCCGATGTGCTGACCCCCTGAGTTGTTCGAGTGTTGCGTCCAACCATTCCTTCCTCTATCTAGTCTGACGGTGCGGGGTGTCCTATACTCTATTCCTACTTAAAGCTCTTAGCAACTTCCGTTTCCCACAAACATCGCCAATCTGTTGGGGAATCGCGTGGCTCTCTTGTTAGATCGGACTTATTCAACCACCTTAGCCCATGAGCGGTCTAGTGAGCAAGCAGTCGAAGATTATCTGGTTGCTGGGACAACGACTTGATGATGTGGAAAACCCGCAATCGGGGTGAAAAATCATGCGATCGGTACGGTGCCGACCGAACTTCCACTATATCAGAGTTTGTTACAAAACTTTTTGGAGAAAGGCGAGGGCGACGTTGACCGCCGTGTTGGTTCCATAATCTTCTATCGCGCGTTCACTGGAGGTGCGGGGCTTCCTAGCCTCTGAGGTTGTGTTGACGCGTCGGTGGTGACGACTTCAGGAGTCTTATTCTTTTCTTGATTCCTCACCAACTTCCTCTTCGCTTTGTGGCCTTGGCAGTACCTTACAAGAGCGATCTTGGATGAGGGATTCTGCAGAGAGAAAGCAAGAGGAAAATAGAGTGAAGTGAAGTGAAAAATGGGAAAAGCCCTTTGAAGTGGAAACTAGGTCAATTTATAGATTTTGGCAAGGACGGTCAGGCCCAGTAACTACTGGACCGACCGATAGAATTGTCCAAAAATGATCTCGCAGATCACCACTTTTAGGAAATGACCACCTTGCCACTGGGTCGAAGGAAGGCCCGCCCGCGAGGAATGGCGGCATGATGGTGCCAGCGTGGGCAGTCGGCCGCCGCCATCCCATACAGAGGGAGGCCAGGATGGGTGGGCAGCCACAGAGAGGTCGCCCGGGGGCGGGAGGCCTCGGGCGGCCCCCACAGGGGGCGGCCGCGGGGAGGCCGCCCGGATCCGGGCGTCCTTGGCCGTTCCCTACGAGGGCCGGCCGCCTGAAATCGGGTTGCCTTGGCCGGCCTTTCGCGGGACCGTCCACGACAAGATATAGTTGATCTATGCAGATGCATGATAAATTAGAAATGAGTCATGCACCAGAAGGGAAGGCGACAGGCGAGGCTAGGTGTTCACTGGAGGTTTCGCTTGAGTATTCAGGGTTTTTGCCGGCATAATGGTTGATGCCCTAGTGGATCGCGAAATTCACGAACGAGGAGGAGGCGGGAGGCGGGGATTTCAGGAGTGCACATAGGCTAAGGATGGGTGGGGTTGGGAAAGAAAGATATTGGAGATTATTTTTTGATTTGGGTGTGCAAATAGCGTAAAGTGGTATGCACATAAGAGCGCTCTAAAATAATCAATACTGTATTTTATTTCGATCCTAAAACTTCCTGGGTGCAGACTAAAACCCGTCCACGATCTCTTTTCCGCCTACAAAAACTCTCCTTCCCGACGATCACTCTCCATCGATCTTGTTGTCTGCACCTAGAAAGTTGATTTGTACTAAAAATTTATTTGTTTGCATATAGTGAAAGCTGATATGCACTCATTATGAAGTTTTTTTTTAATCTAATTTTGTTATCATATTTACACAAGTATGCAATAAATAAATAAATTCAAATTAAAATAAAATAGAAACATATATTACATGAATATTATTATTACTATTAGAAATACTCATTTACTTTACTAATTTAACCGAATTACTATTTTTATTAAACAATTTATAGGTAGCCGTGTACAAAAGGGCCAGACCTAGTGGGCCGGTCCGAGCCCGACACGGTAAAAGCCCGGCTAGGCCCGGCCCGGCAAAAGCCCGCCCCGGGCCGAGGCCGGGCCCAAGGCCCATACAGAGCCTATGTTTAGACCAACTGCACGGGCCGGGCCGGTCCGGGCAAAGCCCGATTTTCGGGCGGGCCCGGGGCCGGGCAAAGCACGAACTAGGGTCGGGCATGCCCGGACTAGGGCCAGGCAAAGCCCGACCCAGAAACAAGGGCTGCTAACGACTCTTATTAGAGCCGTTAGCTGCCAACGACTCTAATAAGAGCCGTTAGCAGCCGACCCCGCTGACCGCTGCTGTACAGTAGCTACTGTACTGCTGTACAGAGCGGCAGAGTCTAGGGCCTAAGCTGGCCAGCCTAGCACTAGGCTCAAAATACACACACACACACACACACACACACACACACACACACACACACACACACACACACACACACACACACACACACACACACACACACACACACACACACAGACACAGACACACAGACACACACACACACACACACACACACACACACACACACACACACACACACACACACACACACATATATATATTACCAGCATCTTCGAACGGGCTCCGCCCGTTCTCGATGCGTCTCTGCGGGCTTCGCCCGCAACCAAGCGGGCTTCACCCGCTTGGCTTTTAGGCGGGCTTCGCCCGCCACCGCTAAACCCGCCCTTCCGCCGGCCAAATTATAAAAAATCAAATAATATAATTATAATCGAATAACAATTTATTTAATAAAAAATCAAAAAAAAAAATGAAAGCCCGTCCAGCGGCGGGCTTCGCCAGCCACCGCGAAGCCCGCCCTTCCGCCGGCCAAATTATAAAAAATCAAATTATATAATTATAATTTAAAAATAATTTAATTAATAATTAATTAAAAATAATAAATAAAAAATAAATGATATAAAAAATAAAACAGAAAATTTAATTATAATTTAATAAGAATTTTTTTAATAAAAAAAATAAAAAAAAAAACAAAAATCCCGGCCCTTCCGCCTCCGCCTCGCTGCTGCCAATGCCGCCGGCGGCGGAGCCGCCGGCGGCCTGCCCGGCCCCCACAGGCGGGTTCGCCGGCCTCCGGCGAACCCGCCGGGGGTTGCCCGGAGGCGAGCGGGCAGGGCCACCGCCGGCGGCTCCGCCGGCGCCGACGGGGGTGAGACCGTGAGGGAGCAGGAGGGAAAGATGGGTATCGGGTTTTTTTGGGTGGTGAACAGTGTTTTGAAAGTAGATTTGGTTATTGGCAGACCTCCTACTTTGAATCCAACGACCCGTATTTGATGGAGCTTGATCGGACGGTGCAGATGAGATTCATGGTGTGATTGAGATATGCATATTGTATTATATAATAAAGATAAACTCCCCTCCTGCCCCTCTCTCTCACTCCCGATTCCCGAATCCGGCCCCCCTCTCTCTCTCTCCTACTCACTCTCTCTCACATTCCCTCCAACCCCAACCCGAGCAACCCCCCCCTCTCTCTCACTCTCTCTCTCTCCAACTCTCTCTCTCTCTCCCACTCACTCACCCTCCATTCTCCAACTCTCCAAGGCTCCCACTCTCGCAACGATAGCATGCCATCGTCCTTCTCAACGCCAGGGTCGTCTACTCAAAGTACACCTGTAGTGGTGGTGCACAATCGTAAGACGGCAGTTTAAGAGCACTTCAATAAGGTTTAAGTTGACGCCGAATTCAAGACGCGATGCAAATTATGCTCGAAGCTGCTGACCCTTGCATGCAATGTTTCGTGCGCCGCCGTCTTAAATCCGTTATTCGGCGTAGACGGCGTAGAAAATTTGATAAAGAAAATCGATAAAAATTAATTTTAAATTTAAATTTCGATGATTGTGTTGACGTTAGTATTATAAAATTTAATTCTCTTTTTAACGAGTGTTACAATTATTATGATAACTTATACGGCTCCCGGTCTCGAGAAAAAATATCGCAGCCAAAAACAAAGGATACTTTTAAAAATAAAATTTTAGAATTAGCAGTTAGGAAAAAAACGCACATCTACTAGTTTAAATGAATTATGATTGTACACTAAAACACAATTCCGTGATTTTATGAGCACGAAGGAGATTGAAACTTCGATCTCTTAAAATGGTGGAAAGGTAAGGTTAATACGTATTCTATTTTGGCCTATATGACCCGTGATTTACTAACAATCCAAGCTAGTACGACAGCTTCAGAGTCCGTTTTTTCTCATAGTGACAGAGTTTTGAACGAGCGGAGGAGCCGACTCAACGAAGAATCTCTAGAAATGTGCATCTGCTACAAGGACTACTTGGATGCTACGAAGAGGAAGCAACACATTACAACATCAGATGTTAGCTCAGAGGAGATAAAAGACGTGATTGACGCATTGAATTTACAAGATGATTGAAGAGCAAACTCACATCTACTAGCTGGCTAGGCAAGCTAGCTGCCTTAAAACTGTATTTTTGTGTTTTGTTAAATTAAAAAGTATTGTAGTTTTTTTATCTAAAATTAAAAATAATAATAAATTTCATTTTTTTTCAATTAATGTAAATTGTAAATGTTATTTAATATTAATAAAATTGATTTTTTCTTGTCCATGTGAGCGATTTTTTTATTATCATAATAAAATAATAATTATAAATTTTTAATGTACTAATTTTTTTAAATAATTTAATAATTATTAATTCAAAAACAATTTTTTTAAAAAATAGCCCGATTCGGCCCGGTCCGAGCCCGACCCGATGAGCCGGATGAGGCCCCTTCCCGGGGCAGGTGTGACGTTCGACATCTTTTTGAGTAGGAATACTGCATATGGTTTCATGGAATATAGATAAGATTTATATGTTGATTGTGGCGGACTACAGACCGTTACAGTAGGGGCCCAAGCCCAGTTTAAGAAAAGCCCGGGACGAGCCCGGTTGAGCCCGGTTGACTAAAGCCTGGGCCCAGTACCGGGCCGACCCGATCGGGCTTTATGCCCATGACTATTTATAGGTATATATTGAGATTTTTTTACCATGAATTATAACCAAAGATTTATATAATTAATATTTTTATCAATTACTAAATACTATGTAGATTTATGCATATTATTACTAATAATAAGGTTAATAAACAAATATTATGAAAATAATGTTACAACATGATCATTAGTGCTCAACAACATAGTTAGGGCACACTTTTTTGATTAATTACAAAATGCCACCACAATAAAACACCCATGTGACATGGCTCCAAGGGAGCCATGAGAATAAGAGGGTCGGCAATGGAGCGGTAAAATGGAGGGGGTGGACCGCGGGCCCAAAAAAAACGCCAAAAATGAAGTTTTGGTGCGGTGACGGTAGGAATTGAAGGATTATTAAACAATTTTTTTTAATGTCGACATTTTCCCCTAATGGAGATGAAGCAAAACATCTAAACAAACGGAGCCATAACAATTGCAATCACAAAAAACTCCATTTTGAAGCTAAATGTGAACACCCTAAACCAAAACCCGTCAACGCTACACCAAAAATACATTCACGAACAATTCATAAACATTGCATTAACAACCGTCACCGCTACGCCAAAAATACCCTAAAAGCGAATCCAAACCCGTCCTCCCGATTCAAGGGATTCAAATAATTGATTTTTTTTGTCATGAATTCAAATTACACTTACTTTTCTTCCTCAATTTTGAATCATTCTAATTTCTTCAATGTCAACTCTCCTCTAGATCAAGATTCTTATCCAAATATCACTTGACATTTGGTGAAAAACTAAAATAATTATAGCAACAAACACCTTTAGTTCTTCCAACGAGCACCCAAAATCAAAATACAACGCAAAAAAAGCGAAGAAAAAAGCAAGATGATACTGTATTTGATTTAGATATCAAACACTAAACCCTAAGCCCTAGACTGTATGATCCGTTAACATATATGTATACACAGACACGGCAATTTTACTTGGATATCAAACCATGTATAAAAAAACAAGATACTGAATCAAACATCCCCCAAGAAAAAAAGTATAAAGGAGATACATTTATAAAGTAGAACAACAAATATTTATTGATAATTATGAATTGGAGTTGTTATTCTATGAAAAATCAAGCTGCATGAAAAAAAAGACATTCTCTCAAGAGGAAACAACCTGCACAAGACATTCGAAATTTACAACCTAATCTACAACTGCATCACCCCAAGACCCCCAATTTTGAAATTCTTGCATATACATAAATTTTCATAAGAATACGCATGATTTGAGAAGACGAAGAACCGATGCAAGCGCCGGTCTGTCTCAGGAATCAACGGAAACTTTATTTGGAGATCATATGTATGCGAGTGAGCTCCGATCGCTCGCAGAGTGTGGCCGGCCACGAGTAGGAGTAGGCGGTCTTTGTGTATTGAGTTCCTGAAGAAAATCAGACTTAGCCAAAACCAGATTGATTCTCAAGAGATTTGAAAAATCACAGAACATAGAACTGGGACCTTGTTCAACTAAATAAGTCACCAGGAAGTTATATGAGAATCAGGGCTTATTTAGTTGATTGCAGATAATGAATACATTTTCAAGTAATGATTTTATTTTCTTGTCGAGCAAAAATGAATTCAATCATATTCGAGGAGTTTGTGTAGTTTGGATATCCATACTGATTTCAAATTACTTCAAAGAAAACAACGGAATCAAGCAAATTTCATCGTAGAGAGGTTTTTTCGTTGAGAATTTAGTCTCACATTGGGAACCTCATGCAATATTGTATACTTAATATAAATTATGTCTCCCCTTCACCTACAATCAATTAGTTTTAGATGGGATGCATATGTTCTATATCAGTATCAGAATAGGCAAGGTCCAACAGCTCACCCCATGTCACTCAATTAAAACACTCTATATCTGAGGGGAATTCTATGACTATAGTTCCACAACAGGAAACTCATGTAATATTGTGTACTTAAATGTACATCCTGAGTCACTTCACCTACAACCAATTAGTTTTAGGTCAGAAGCACAGGTTCTAGCTCGGTATCAAAATGAGCTAGAGCCATACGACCCACTCCCACATCACCTATAAAACAGAAATTCACGAGTCAAAAACCCAAAATCCCAGAGTGAGAGTGTGTTGAAAATATCACATCGGGAAATTTGTATAGTTTAGGCTGGAAGCATAGGTTCTAACTTTTCTCCATATAAGCAACTAACTCCATTTGACATTATTGGTACATTGTGACATGAATAGTTGAATTACTAAATAAATATTAATGTAAATTTTGTATTAGTAGAATATCATAAACTAATTGTAGTTAGTAAATAACTAATCAAAGCAATTAAAGTATTCAATACTAAGTGAATGGATAAATTCATACAGTTAGATTTTTGCTCACACAAAAGCTAAACCCAACTCTTTAAAACTACTGCTGCTCTTTGAAAAAGCAGAAGCAGACAACAAAAAGCATAACCCAATAGCGCTAAATTTTCCATCAGAGAACGCAAAATCGTACCTGCATCCACGTGTCTTCTGTACCGCGCTCCGGCGATGATTCCGGCGATTGAAGTGGAGGTGGAAGCGGATGAATCAACTTTGGAACTACCATTAACCCCCTACCGATCACGAGGATTGCTCCGGCATTATTTGCAGTTCCTAAAACAAGGCAAGCCTTAGAAATATAATTATCACGTGGATCTAATAAAAAAGAGAATTAGGAAAAATGATAAATTTGTGATAATATGATTGAGATAATTAAATTAAAATTTGTAGGAATACCACAATAATTAGTTGCTGAAAAAAGTGTGATGAGCTGTCCCTGAGCAAATCTTTCAAAACCATCCATCACACATTCATGAGCTCTAATAATAAGTTGCAACTTGTTTCTTTTACAGAACTCTGTCACCCTATCAGGCTGCAAACAAAAAGAAGTCAATACAAATGTCTAAAGGAGAGGATTGGATTTTAGATATATAAATTAGAAATATTAATCCGTGTTTTAGAAATATATTTATTAGGTTCCATAGTTTGGTTGGATGTTGTAGAAAAAGGAGAAAGCCAACTTGTTTATATGTCCACTTGGTACAAATACAATGAATGAGTACAAATATATAGATGAGAGAAAGAGAGAGGAAGTCCTATACACAATGTGGGACTAAAGAGAGGAGAGAAAACCAATAAAGGCTATACAAATGGGCCTAGTTTTAAGTGGGCTTTCCAACACTCCCCACAAGCTGGAGCGTATAGGTCATATGCACCCAGCTTGGACAAAACTGGTAGAACATGGTACTTGAGAAGGCCTTTGTGAGGATGTCGGCAACTTGATCAGTTCCTGGAACATGCTTCAATTCAAGTTTTTCAATTGAACCTTCTCACGAACGAAGTGACAGTCAACTTCGATATGTTTTGTGCGCTCATGAAACACGGATTCTTTGCGATGTGTATGGCGGCTTGACTATCACAAAACAGAACAGCAGAGGAGGGGAGTTTTACTCTAGGTCAGTAAGGAGACTTTCAAGCCATGTGAGTTCTGAGACAACGAGGCATCGATCGGTATTCAGCTTCTGCAGAGGAACGGGCTACCACAGCTTGTTTCTTACTCTTCCATGTAATAAGATGACCACCAAAGTAAGTACAGAACCCACTAGTTGACCTCCGATCGTCCAGGGAACCCGCATAGTCGACATCAGAATAGGCAACCAATTCGGGAGCAGAGTCGGAGGTTTTGTAAACCAGCCCTTGACCCGGAGCTCCCTTAAGGTATCGAAGAATCCGTTCAACTGCTTGGAGATGAGAAGTCGGGGGGCATGCATGAAACGACTGACAACCCCAACTGCAAACGATATATCCGGCCTTGTGACTGTTAGATAGATCAACTTGCCTACAAGGCGTTGATAGTATTCCGGGTTCGGAAGCAGCAAATCGTCATCCGAAGCATGAGCGCATAGTTTGTGATTTGCCTCCATCGGGGTACAAGCTGGCTTGCAACCAGACTGACCAGCATCTTTGAGAAGATCGAGACAGTACTTTCGCTGGGAGAGCACCAACCCGTCCGCCGTCGGGCGATCTCGAGACCAAGGAAGTAGCGAAGTTTCCCCAGGTCTTTAGTCTGAAAAACAGTGCTCAGATGTTGTTTGACGTCTTGAATCCCCTTTGAGTCATCCCAGTGAGAAGGATGCCATCAACATAAACCAACAGAAGGACGGTGCCAGTGGCCCGGTGTCGGGTAAAAAGGGAAAAATTTGCAGAACTCCGAGTGAACCCCATGTCCCGAACCACCTTGCTAAACTTGTCAAACCACGCCCGAGGGGACTGTTTGATACCATAAATGGACTTTTTGAGAAGACATACCGAGACTCCCCCGTGGTCTCAAACCCGGGCGGTTGGCGCATGTAGACGGTTTCCTGAAGGTCGCCATTCAAAAGGCGTTCTTGATATCGAGCTGATGAAGGGGCCAGTGGCGGTGCACCGCGACGGAGAGAAGAACGCGGACAGTGTTTAGCTTGGCCACCGGAGAGAATGTTTCCTCATAGTCGAGGCCCTCCTGTTGGGTGAAGCCACGGGCCACAAGACGGGCCTTTAGTCGGGCAATAGTGCCATCCGGAGCATGCTTGATGACAAACACCCATTTACACCCAACAGGGTGCTGACCGGGAGGTAAGGGAACAAGACCCAGGTCTGGTTGGCCCAGAGGGCCGTCATTTCTTCGTCCATGGCAGCCCGCCAGCCAGGATGGTGAAGCGCCTCCTGCAAAGAGTTAGGAACCGAAACAGAGGATAATGAGGTGGCAAAGTGAAGAAGAGAGGAGAGAGGCGAGGCGATGAGAGAGACGTAATTTGCCATGGGATGAGCTGTAGAGACGGGAGCCGGAGCAGCAGGGAGCAGAGCACCAGAGAGCGAAGACGACTGCAGAGGGGCAACGGGATGAGGAGAGCGACGAGAATAGACCCGAATAACCGGGGGTGGGGGCGGACAGGAGGCAGGGAAGGCAGAGAGGATGAGGAGTGAGGAGCAGGAATGACAGGAACGAACGACGGATCTGGACTCAGAGCGATATCGAGAGAGAGTAAGGAAGAATGAAAGATCTTCACGGAAAGTTACGTCAGCCGAGACAGTAACCTTGCGGGTAGCAGGCGAATAACATACATAACCCTTCTGAGTGCGCGAGTACCCCACAAAGATATGCTTGGTGGCACGCGGGTCCAATTTGTCCGTGGAGGGACCGAGTGGTGAACGTAGCAGGTACACCCAAAACCCGTGGAGGAACGGGAAAAGGCGGAGTTGTGGGAAAGAGGAGGCTGAAGGGAGTAGCATACTGGAGGACGGAAGACGAGAGGCGGTTGATGAGAAAGCACGCCGTGGAGAGCGCGAAGTTCCAGTATGGTTTGGGAACCTGCATTTGAAGCATAAGGAGCGAGCGACATCAAGAAGGTGACGATTCTTGCGCTCGGCGACTCCATTCTGTTGTGGAGTGTACGGGCATGAGGTTTGGTGAAGAATGCGAACTCAGAGCAGAGAGTGGCAAAGGTATGGCTGGTGTACTCCCGCGCATTGTCAGTACGAATAGTGCGAATAGACGCAGAGAACTGAGTGCGAGTCTCAAGTATGAAAGCCCGGAATACGCGGGGAAGTTCAGAGCGATCACGAAGGAGATATAACCACGTCATGCGAGAGTAATCATCAATAAAAGTAAGAAAATAGCGATAGCCAGAAATACTAGTAAATTTGTACGGACCCCATATATCGGAGTGTACTAAAATAAAAGAAGCGGAGCTCCGAGTACAATGAGGAGAGAAGATGAACGGGGCTGTTTGCCCAAAATACATGTGTCGCAGCGAAAAGCAGGGAGAGTAACATCAGGAAGAGCCTTCCGGAGGACTGGAAGAGGAGCATGTCCCAGACGGCGATGCCAATCCGAAGAGGAGATAGAGGCGAGGACAGTGGGAGAGTCGTCAAGAAGATAAAGCCCATTCTGCAGCCGTCCTCTACCAATGATAGTCTGCGTCTGCTGATCCTGTATGAAAAAAGAGGAGAAGTAAATGTCACGGAGTAATTAGAATCAGTAGTAAGGCGACCAACAGACAGTAAATTGAAGGGAGAGCTCGGAACATGTAGAGCCGAGCGCAGGAGGAGAGAAGAGGTGAGTGAAATATCAGCACAGCCAGAGACTGGAACCGACGCCCCATTAGCGACAGTAATGTACTTCGGGTGAGGTGAAGACAAGTACTGAGGTGGCCGAACAGAGGTGATATGATGAGTGGCACCATAATCAAGGATCCAGCGCGTGCCAGAGGATAGACAAGCGATACCTTCATTGGAGATAGAGGCAGCAGAGGCAACCGAGGCAGGCGGACGGCTGAGCAGGCATGAAGATGCTGGAGCTGAAGACGAACCTCGTCGAGATCAGTACGAGGGGAAGCAGAGTCGGTAGCAGCAACAGAGGCTTGCGGACGAGGAGGTCGGCCATGTTTGCGATAACAGGTGGCCTCAAGATGTCCATCTCTACCGCAGAACGAGCACCGAAGCCTATACCGGCCACCCCGACCCCGGCCGCGAGAGTCGGAGCGGCCGCACGGGCAGAAAAGGGGAGAGGAATAAGGGAGCTGGTGCCTGTTGAACAAGGGCCGGAGAAGGAAGTCCGGGCACATCCGGAGGCGGGAAGACTTTGAGAAGCATTGAGCACACATCGGAAAAAGATGGTGTATAACAGTAGAGGAGAGGATGTGAGCCGGACACTGTGAAGATGAGGTGGTACCCGGGCCATCATCATGGCGATACCCACAACTTCCTTTTGGGTACGTTGAGCAGCAAGATCTAAAGTCGGAGGCTGATGGTGGATCCAAGCCTCAACCAGAGACCGGGCCTGAGCAACAAAGGAGGTCAGGTCGGTTGCGCCACTGCTATCGAGGGCCTGGAGAGCAGTGATGATGTCATATAGATGGTGGAGACTATCCTTGCCAGAGTAGAGGGTGTGGAGCTCGTCCCACATGCCTTTGGCCGTCTCATGATACATGGCCAGGCGATAAGATTCGCCATCAAGAGAGTTGAGAAGCCAAGTCTGCACACGACCATCATTGCGTAACCATTCCTCAGTAGGGTTACCGATCACGGGCTGAGTCAAGTGATGAAGGAACCCTTTGACTGCAGGACACGGCGAACCGAGTGTGCCCATTCCACAAAGTTCTTCTTGCCAGTGAGAGAAATTGTAGTAATCCGAAGCTCGTCACGGACTTCCTGGAGAGAGGCGGGCGTTCAGGAGGAAACAGCCGTGCCGACAGAGTCCGCAGATGTAGACATGGGGCGACCTGGAGGAGAGGAAGCAGGAAGGCAGCGGACTGGAGAGGCCGCGGCGAGCTGGAGGAGGCCGCGGCGAGCTGGAGGAGGCCGCGGCGGACTGGAGGAGACGCGGCGGACTGGAGGAGGCAGCGGCGGACTGGAGGAGGCTGCGGGGAGCACAGACGCGCTCAGCAAGGAGCGGGCTAAGAGAGAGGCCGCGGCGGATTGGATAGGCCGAGGCGGACTGGATCAGACCGCGGCGGACTGGATCAGACCGCGGCGGACTGTAGCGGGCTGAGAAGAGAGGACAAGCAGAGAGTCCGCGGCGGACTGTAGCCGGGGAAGCACGACACGTTGCGGGAACGGAACAGAGAGCGACCGCAGCGGGCTGGACCAGTCCGCAAGACTGAAAAACACGCAGAGGCGAGCCCACGGCGGACAGGGAAAGGAACTTGGCCACCTGAAGAGGAAGGAGAGCAGCCGCAGGCAGGAGAGAAGTGCGGACAAAAGGAGGCCGCGCGCTTACGGCGGACGGAAAAGAGCAAGAAGAGGAGGCGGATACCGAGTTCGCAGCGGACAGAAGGAGACCGCAGAGCTAGGGATCGAGTTCGCCGGTGTCGTGCCGGACAAGAAGAGGCCGCAGCGGACTATGGGAAGCAGTGGACCCCACAGGATGAAAGAGAGGGCTATAAAGAAGGGCCTGAAGATGAGGGAAGAGGAGGGGGGAGGAGTGGTTCCACGGGAAGAGAGGAAGCGGTTTGGACAAGGGAGGCCGCAGGGGGACGCGACTAGGAGGCGCGGACACACATATGCAGACCGCAGAGACCGCAAGCCGCAGGGCGGATAGAAAAGGGAGTCCGCAGGAGTCCGCAACCTGGCTCTGATACCATGTAGAAAAGGAGAAAGCCAACCTTGTATATATGTCCCCTTGGTATAAATACAATGAATGAGTACAAATATATATATGAGAGAAAGAGAGAGGAAAGTCCTATACACATGTGGGACTAAAGAGAGGAGAGAAAACAATAAAGGCTATACAAATGGGCCTAGTTTAAGTGGGCTTTTCCAACAGATGTAATAGGTATAAATATTATTTTAAACTATTAAAACATCATACAAATCCATCACATATGTGTTGATTTACTTGCAAACAAAAATGAGTGAAAATAAAATATCATTTTGTTATACATTTATTTTATCTAAGGCAACAATATGAGCCCTAGTAAAACTGATAAAAATATGATTGTTTGGAAGATTGCTAGGCAAGAAATGCAACAGTGTTCATTATGTAGTTGGTTGTTATTTTCAATGTTTAAGCAACTAATTAACTTGATTTAAAACGTGAAGTATATGACACTCCTGAAATTTATAAAAGGATATTTGGACTCCTTGTATTTTTTTAGAAATATATGTAGAATCCATTTGTATTTTTTTAGAAAATATATGTAGAATCCATTTGTATTTTTTTAGAAAATATATGTAGAATCCATTTGTATTTTTTAGAAATATATGTAGAATCCATATGTAA